>JASAMV010003760.1:0-63217 GCA_030248065.1 Rhynchonema sp. JSB1_4
GACCAACAAATAAGTTGAAGCAACCAAACCAAAAGCAATATAAATTGGTTAGGTTAGAAGAACCTTATCAAGCAACAAATTTAAACTGAAAACAGCGCACTCTAGGGCAATGAAACAACTGAAAATAAAACAGAGGAAACAGCGAGTTAGTAATGAAAACAACACCAAAAACAAAATATAATCACGTTCGCTTCAAATGTGCTTCCGAAGTTTTGTGGCGCGGAATCCCGATGCGGAAAGAGAGCATAATTTTATATACAAGTGAATGGAAACGACTTGAAATTTGAAGTTCCGCCTGCTGTTCATAGCAAAAGTGTCTAAAATAATCAATTTCTCAACAAAGAACCGAAACTGAAATTGTTTGGTGTAAAATAGAAGTCTCATGATACTCATGTCACATGCAGTGATCAGAATCTCAATCTATTCCATTTCACACAGGGGCAAACCAATTTCATGCGTGTTTTCGCGCTCGGGCGCGCCAGCCAACTAAAAAATCTCGCGCAAAGCGCGCGTATAATGCTCGCGGAAATACATGTTCACACGCACTTTATATGGACACGGAAAGAGTTCAGAAAAGGTCGTTATGTATGTGAATCTATACCCTAGTTCAAGTGCACCATGTTGATAATGTACATTCAGAATCTGAGTATAGAGTGGAATAACAATGTAGTGATTCGCTTTCTATTATTCCGGGGCGCATTTACAAGATAAATTATAGTTGTGCTGAGAAATTTGAAGTCGTTTATTATGAGATATCCCACCAGATTTTGAGAGAAATATACATTGTCCAAGAGCGAAAACTCACGCAATTTGACGCGAAATAAGGTCAGGGTTAAATGTTCATGCACCCATGTTCAAGTCAATGCAGAGTTGAAACAGCAGCAGTGACGGCAGCACAACTTTGAGCTGTTAGCGTATGTAAGTGATGCAGAAATCACAATAATAATGAATGACATGGAAAAGCAAACAAGATGGAGCGACATAGGGTGATATTTTCGAAACGGTGTATAGGTCAGTTGGGTGTTAAGGTCGGTGGAAAGCTCGGTCGACAGCTCAGTGTGATAGACCTCGGTGTAAACTTTAAACATTCCACGTTAATAACAGGCAATGTTTTACGTTTACACCGAGCTACGCCGACCGAGCTTTCGGCCGAACTTTACGCCGAGCTTTACGCCCAACTGACCTTTACACCGTTTCGAAAATCCCACCCATAGGAAGCAGAACAATGTTAGTGAAGCATTATACATGTAGGGGTCTATTGTTATTATATTTCCATATCACAATCACCAGGCGAAGCGAAGAAGAAGCATGGTAGTGAAACATCAGCCAGCTTGGCAGCCATGCACCATCACCGATCAAACTTCACCCTTGAGGTTGATGTTAGTCGCGCCCTGGTGGGTGGTGCATGTACCTGTCCATAACTCATTGCCCCAATCGGCTCTGTGTACTCCATGGGGAAGTAGCCCTCTATGTCCTTCAGGCGACCGTAAGCCCACGTGCGACCATCTTTGGGGGCATCACTGCCCACCGCTGTCGGGGCCGGGCAGACCTGTACAAATGGGTGAAACATTAGAACCTGGAACGGTAGTGCATCTAAGAAGCAAGAATGACCAGGATTGTGCGTTTAATCGGCCATAACCACCCATGGCAGCCTACTCTCTCTTCAAAGGTATAGAACACTGGCTAACTTAGAAGATAAACAGCAGTATCAACTTGATACTACCAAGCTTGTGATTGGTTCAGCCCCGTAAAACCACTTCAATGTCGATCAAGGTTGACGGCATCAAGTAATGTAAACATGTCCTGCTCCATGCGGTGGGTGACTGCCCATCAACAAAGTACATATGTACAAAGCATAGTAGACGGGAGGCTGCGGTCAAATGGACAGGGTGGAACAGGCAACCACCACCAAGCAGTCACTGCCTTGCCGGTTACTTCTTGCCCGAGCCTGTTCCCCGGATTTTGACTGCCACTGCCCAGGAGTCATAAGTATGAATCGACCTAAAAATTTTATGGGGCCTAAAATAAAGCAAAATCGCCAAACCTCGATAATGTCACCCTTGGCGAACTTCAACAGACTGCTGTCCCGTGTCATGTAGTCAGCCGTGGCGCGCACGAAGTCTTTTGCCTGAAGAATGTGTTGCTGGTGTGTACATACCTATGTACATTTACCCTGATTCATCAAGGAAATGTTCCTTACCTGCGCAGGCCCAACCACGCATTGGTCAATCAACGCGCGGATCTGCGTCGCGCGTTCGGTGTACACGCGAACCTCGAATCCGCGACGCGTTGTGATGCGAAGTAGACGCGGCTCTGGCTGCTCGATACGCGCCAAATCGTCGAAACTGAGGAATGAAAGCGTTTTTGTTTTTAAAGTTGGGTGTAGGCGTGTTTGCACATTGGATCATGTCAGACTCGGTGTACACCCAAGCAACATGCAAGCAATTGGCTCGATAGCAGTTCCTATGCGGATAAATAAAAAACACTGTTTTGTGGAACTGTCTTTTGTTTACAGTACCGCCTGCCCTCTCCAGAGACGTGGTGGGGTATCGGTATTTTTGGTCTCAGGAATGGTAGCTTTGGTTGGCATGGTGGATAAGAGAGCTTACGTAGACAGCACTGAATAATGTAAAAAATAGTAAAAATTTCTATTGGTTTAATTGGGATGAAAATACTCATGTTTTCGGAACTTGCGTCACAAAATCTTGTCAAAGATTGCACCTGTGAAACAAAAATACACAAATATAATTAACGCACTCGAAATGATCCAACACAGCGAGTGGATTATCGGCACTCTCATAGTCCCTCGCAATCAGTCGTATGCCACTTTCGCTAATGCCCAACAATTCTGCCACATACTCATTTCGTCGATCTTCCACCACCTGAACATGCGATGTCGCCTTGATAATTCAGGATTTCAGGGAGACTCGGAATTATCTAAAATTTACCGAATACATTCTGCAGAAATACAACGGCCACTGTCTGGCCGCGTCCACCACGACGCGTTTCACAACCATTGGAACTGTCGGCAGGTCCAGGGCTTGCTCGGGTGCTACTTGATAGGCTCCTGGAAATACATAGGGTGATATTTTCGAAACGGTGTAAAGGTCAGTTGGGTGTATGTAAAGGTCGGTGGAAAGCTCGGTCGACAGCTCAGTGTGATAGACCTCGGTGTAAACTTGAAACATTCCACGTTAATAACAGGCAATGTTTCACGTTTACACCGAGCTACGCCGACCGAGCTTTCGACCGAACTTTACACCGACCTTTCGCCCAACTGACCTTTACACCGTTTCGAAAATTCCACCCAAAGCGACAAAGAAATCAGAAAAGGTTGAAGCAGACGGAAAAGTCATCAAAAATAGTGATTCGTTTGGTTGACTATTTCTAATGAACCATATTCAACATTTATTTATGAAAATGAATTCGACCGGCGTCCGTTCATGGGACTCACAATAACTTTTACGCTGGCCAAAATAGTGGCGAGCATCACTAAGTTTAGTAATTGTCTGAATAAAATGCTCACGTGATCAAGTTCGATCCAATCCCGCATCCAATTAGATAACCTAAGTTCGAAAACGCTCGGCAAAGTTTTCGAGAAAAAAGACAATGGGAAACACCAACGGAAAATTTCCCAGACGGCGTCCTTTTCGTACGCCCTGATTCTGAAGGGTGGTTCCTGTTTGAGCACATCACGCATGATCTGTTGGTAGACCATGTCCATCGTATCCATGTCACGGATCTCTTCGCCCGGGTAGAACATCTATAATACATTTTTGATTCTGAAAAAACTGTTTTCGATATTTGAACGATTCTAGTTTTTCTGGCCTTTATATTTTAAAATTGTGTAATAATTCGAGGGCCTACAAACACAATGGACTACCTCCTTCCTCAGATTGATTCTCCAAGGCGGGTTCGTATAGGTCAGCACCGGTCCCGTGTTCTGTTTTCGATCAATCACCACACCAGCAGCGTTCACATTCACATTCGAGGCTGAAAAAACCGAATTTTAGGCTCAAATTGATTTTGCCTGAAAGACCTGAAAATGCCTGAATCTTACCTCTGACGTCACCTCTGCTGACGCCACGACGTCTCTCCAAAGTGGTCCGTGCGAATTGGTCAATGTCCTCCACCCAGTCCCCGACAGGCACCTCTTCAGGCGTTGGCGTTGCCTCGGCCTGAAAATTAAGGCATTTTTTTACGATAGTTAGGCTTGACTTGCAATAAAGATAGAGTTTTAAAACCTTGGTTTTCCTCAACGTGCTCTGATGCTCATCGTAAGTGTAGTCGACTGTGGGCGTGGGTGGAATATGGTGGTGTTTCTCAACCGTGTACTTGTCCACCTGAAGGGTTTTGGACTTGTAGATGCTTCATTTTTACACAGAGGAGTCTGAAATGGTCCAAAAATGGTATACAGTACATACCTCTGTTGGTGGTGGACCCTGCCACCGATGCCCTTCAGTCTCAACGAATTCCCCGACTTGTGCGTGCTCCTGGAAGATTTTAAAACGCTAAATGAGCTGTTTGTTGTTTGAAATTGGTGATTCTCTCCGTGACTCGCAACTCTAGAAAACCAGTCCCAGAATTAACTTAAAATTTCAGCCATTCAGTAAGTTCACCTGTTCAACCATCCGACCGTCTTCGTAGACAACGTATTGACGCTGAATCGGACGCCAGTATCGAACCTGATTAAAAATTTGGTGCAAACTAAGCTAGGTATTTTTCAAATTTAAAAAATTGCACTTACAATATCCTAAATTAATTTTGTATCTGCACAGTCGTCGTAGTGCTACACAGAACCGAAATTTCAGTCACCCTACAGAGTATTCACCAAACAAACAGATCCTGTCACCAAACTTTCGGTCCCTGTAAAGACATCAGACTGTATCTTACCTCATCCACGGGTGGCGGCAGCCCCTTCGATTGTTCCTTCATTCTTTGCAGTGCCTCAATTTCGCGCAACTTTATTTCTTCATGTGGTCGCACCATTGGCAACCGGCCAATAACTCGACCCTGCGGCACGGGGGTGATGTCGCCGTAGACATCCATTACCATTACCTTGTGTGGTTGGAAGTAGCGGGTATTGGTATTGACGGCGGTTGTATTTCTCGTTCATATTTTTTTATTAGGACTGAGAAAACCGGCATCTGATCTGACCTGATCAAACGTTATGTCTTGATCATAATGACTTTTTCGATCAACAAAGATATTTTTAGGATTTACTGAAGCCACTAATTTTGACCAGCGTGAACGTTGTTTCTTAGCTGTTTGGGAATAAAGCCAACGCTGGTCTGAACCAAGTGACACCAATAAACTCGTAAACATCTCTAAAGTTCAAAAGTCACGTAGCCAATCCTGGTTTGACACCGGCCTGTTATCAATATCTGCTCGTATCCTAATTTCGTTGCTTGTAAACCAAACTGGTGCTTGCATAATTGGTGTCGTGACGTTATGTTGCGTTATTGCTTGTGTCAGTATAATAAACAATAAAAAATCAAGAAGAAAAATTGCCAATCCTACCTAAATGGCAAAAAAAATCTTATATTTACCTGATCACTGAATGCCGATTCTACTCTGCCTTGCTGTGGATCGTACTGTACTTTCCTGCCCTGTTCTGGCACTCCGCCTCCCAAGTATCGCACTTGTTGTTGTGTGGGGGTATTGCGCGGTATTGGCTGTTGGGGTTGCGGCGCCGGGTATATGGTCGCGTTTTGATGATCCCTGAAAACAAGATTAAAAAACAATGCATTTTGTGGCTTTAGAACTAGAACACCAACCACCTGTTGACGTTAGAACTTTTATCGAAGAAATCCTAAGTATGTATACATTTGTACACATCACCTACATAAGCAGAAAATATGCTCACAAAATGTTTTTGCCTGGATCCTTATCTTGGAGGCGTTACACGTTACTTTTCCGTCGATGCGGTACGCACAAAAAGGTTCAGCTCGGGTCTGGTTAATTTTGAAGGTGATAAAGCCAAAGGACCAGAACTTTCCTCAAACAAAAAACATCGCGAACAAAATTGACGTTGGCATGTATATGCGTAACCTATTGAAAAGTGTCACACACATAAACCATAACAATGGCGAAGGAAAGGTGTGGTTCGATTATTTTTTCTGTCAACGTTGATAAGGCAAAGTCTAATGATGATCTTAACACTGAGCATTACATAAAGTGTAGTGCATCTTAACCACAAGGTTGAAACAAAGCCATGCGTTATGTGAATGTCCCAAAAATGCATTTTAAAATAAAAAATTTAAAAAAGTGCTCTCACCCATTTTCCATTTTGTTGACCCGCGCGTGCTGCGGAGTGGGTGTACGTGGGTCAGCTCTAGCTTGCTGTTGCTGAAAAACGTTGAATAAAAAAGTTTATCTTAAATTTCAGAACGTTCCTTGCATAAAGTGCGAAATTCATGCTCATATAACAATGCATTTGACAGCATATACCTAGGTACCGATAAAATTGGAGATTTCACGCGAAAATCACGCTCACAGCGTATTGATATATCAGAAAATTTGCATATCTTCATAAGATCAACTGTTTCTGCATACCGCGCGCGCCTTTTCATTGTTGCATTGTTTGCTTTGGCATTCGGGAACGTGGTGATCTATGTAATCAGTGGGTAACGCCTTCCGGTTCTTTGCGCGGTCACCAAGAACTTGAACATTTTGAACTTGCGCACTTTGGTTAGAAAGGGTCACTATTGTTACTACAAACATTATCTTATCAAATCTAATAAAAATCAGCGTTTCAATAAAAAGTTGTCCGAAAAAGTGATCACGCGTGCATGTAATACGTTTTGATTGTTTGAAAATGAAGCAGACGCATGTTTATTCACCCTGAATGAACTGAGATAATAAGAATAACGATAAAAAAATCAAAACGTGTGTAGTCTTCACATTTTTTGCATACCGTACCTGCGCATTAGGCGTCGGTGTGGGGAAACTGGGCTCGGGGGGCATGGTTGGTGCTGGGGGCACTTCATGCGCTTTCTCCACTGTCACCGGAATAACTTTGTCCATCGTGATTTGAGTTTGTCCTTCCCTGTTGTTGTTGACGTTTGTGGTTGTCATTTCGTTGGTGGTTTGTTGTTGCATGCTGAAAAACTTTTTTAGGTTTCATCGTATAAATGTTTAATTTTCACAAAAAACGCAAAATATCAGAACACGCACGCCATGGCCTGTCCATTTTGTATCATCACACCATTCTGCTGCGGCGGCGCCATCATTTGCATCGGGAACATCTGCAGTTTTGAACTTTCTCTTCCATTCGTGTTATAGAAATGCAAAGAAAGAGAAAAACACAAACGTTAGGTTGCATCATCGGCATTTGCATAGGCACGAATCCCATGAATGACTGTTGCTGGTTGGCTGACGTTCCAAACATGGGTGTACCGGCTTGTGGGGCCATTGTCAGTGCCTGCTGGGCTGTCCCATCACTCACTTGTTGCTGCTGTGCTTGCATGGGAACCATTTGCGTGGGTGTTGGGGTTGTCTGAGAAAACAAGGACATTTTTTGATTGTTTTTTGGAAAAAATTATTTGCTTAAAGTTTTTTTGAGATGACAAAAATTACTACCATTGGCATCGGACTGTAGCCCATCGACTGTGGCATGGCGAACATACGACCCTGGCCTGAAAGCGGATCAGGGAAAGTTTCTATCGATTAGAAATGCTCGCTTTTGATCAATTTCTGTATTAAAAATGGTCAATTGTGAAACATCACTTATCAAATCTTCACCCACCATCCATCTGCATCATCATGAACATCGGCTGTTGCATTTGCATCATTGGACTCGGCGCCACAGCCGCCTGTTGCACGACCTGAACGCAAAAGGTTTGAAAAAATTCAGGAAAATTTTTACTAAATAATTTTGTAAAAATTCTGCGCGCTCACCTGTGGCTGTTGTTGTTGTTGTTGCACTGGTTGCGTCTGTGTGGCAGCACCACCCTCTGGTCCGCCTTTGATGCTGGCCACAAGACTTCGACAGTCATACACCTCATCCAGTGTGCTGTCGTTGGCGAGCATCTGGAGAAGAGTGTTGCGGAAATTTTTCGGTAAAAATCGGTTTTTGGAGAAAAATTAACAGATTTTTAAAGATTTTTTCACACGAAAGCGCCTGACCGGTTCGAAAATGTCGTCCAGAAACTTGTCGACGTCCGAGTTTTTCGACGGAATCTGCATTCGTCGAATCCTGGTCGAATAGGACATTTCACTCGGTGGCACGGCTGAGTACCGAGTCATACTGCTCATTGGCGCGTAGTAGCCCTCGCTGGCGACTGGAAAATGGTAAATGGCGATTGAAAAAATGCGTAAAAACAAATTTGAAATGTACAAACCAGAGCTGGCTCGAATCTCCATTTGTCTACCATTTGGCATGACCGCCGAAGGGACAGTGTATTCGTTTACTCGGTACGGACCGCTGGACACTGAGGCAGCCATGGTGGCTGGAAATTAGTGAAAAAAATTTTTTGACATAAAGACTGTCAATAGTTGCAATAATTTATTCTGTTTTAAATGTAGGGTTGAACAAATTTGCATTATTTCAAGATGATCGCACTTCGTTCTCGTTAGAGGTGGAGTTTCGGTCTTGTATATCAAAATGCATGCTTTGTGCCTTGTGATGTCAAATTTGAACAAACAATCGTCTCAAAGCATGGCAGCCCATTTTATTTAAAAAATATAAGTAAAATAAAAAATGCAAAAGAAGATACGTATCTGTCAGACGACGTTGGAGGAGTAACTATCCCGATTGACAGGTAGCCCTCTACTCCACAACGCACGTCCCTTCCCTACGATCACTGTCCCTAACGCTCATGTGTTTGTGTTTTCATCTTTGTTTCTTTGCCGCGCGCACTCCTGTGGGCAGGAGGTGTGGACCGGTGATGTAAATGTTGCTTTTATTATTTAGCTGGGTGCGTGAAACAGAATGGTGTTGGGAGAGCACTTACATTGCAATGTACACTGTTGCGTTATCTCTGCAGTATACAAGAGAGAGGGAAAGACAACTCGCACGTACACGCGCACCTTGCTAGATCAGGCAAGTGCATGCGTTGCTTTGATACGTGCACAAAGCAGTCACAGCAGAAAAAGAGCAGCCCAGACAACACGCACGTGTCAGGCTGGCACTTCTTCATCTTTTCACCCACAGAACATAATGTAGTGGGGTGTGGGGCTATAAGTGGAATACTCCGGTATACAAACAGTATGTCAAGGTCCAAAATAAGATCAGGCTCAAGCATTGTGGGTGCAGCGAATCTAAGTACCAAGTTCGTTCCAAATTTGGCATTTTATTCAGGTTAAACTCAATGAAACAGTGTGACCACTCCACTCACCACTGTGGGCTCGGTGCTGTGTGGGTGCGGGGTGCGCATAGACCGGCTGCTGTTGCGGCATGACACCTTGTTGCATTACCGTAACCCGACTACCGGATGACAGTGATACACTTGATGGGGGCACCACTTGTGTGTTCGTCACCAGTTGACCCTGGGGCATGATGTATTGGGCTGGTGCCGAGCTGACGGGCTGGGGCTGTTCGTAGATCATCTGGCCCATTGGGGCTTGCTGAAACGTTAGACAGCTGGGCATGAATTGATTTTGCAGTGGGCTAGTTGGATAATTCTGTGGTGATGGGCATGATAACAATGGCCGCTTATAAACATCGGCCTTCATGAAGGCGATTTGTAAGATCTTCGGTGAAGCGCATTCGGACTTTTATGTACTCGGAGGTACCAAGGTGTTTACGGACTCAAAAGGAACACCGGAACTGAACCTATAACTAAAAGTGAATGAACCCGAACCTGAACAGGCATCTGCATCATCATGGGCTGCATCACTGTGATTGGTGCACTCGGTGGGGCTCCTTGCAGGGACGGGTGGGAGTCTGAAATTCGGTTTTCTTTTCTGTTGTTCTTGCTTTTTGCATGATCTAGGATTTCATGCACATGCCAACTTTGCATAATATCACTGTACTGTATGTGCATGTCAAGACAGTGTTGCACATAGTTAGTATTGGAGCCAGTGTTGCCACTTGTGTGGCTGATATATCAAACTTGCTGATAGAACTCATCTTGGACGCTGGTGTAAGCTTTAATCGGATCTAATGACGAAGTCAAATATAAAAGTCTCATATACATGTCACAAAGACTAGCGAACATCTAATAGAGTGTTTATGACCTTGCTGGTATTTTGAATTGTTCACCACGCAGCCTGATGTTTCACCCACTTACCTCCATTCACCGATCGCTTCAACTGTGTTGTACCCATCCTCGGTCCACCACTAACGTGACTCATTGAACGTTGCGACCCGCCATAGACCTGGTTGGGCTCGTCCATGGCGGATGTTTGGATGCGGGTGAGGGACACGGCTGGATGCGGTGCACCCACACCCACA
Organism: Rhynchonema sp. JSB1_4; assembly: GCA_030248065.1. NCBI lineage: Eukaryota > Metazoa > Nematoda > Chromadorea > Monhysterida > Xyalidae > Rhynchonema > Rhynchonema sp. JSB1_4. Next base: position 10,397 of record JASAMV010003760.1, read on the forward strand.
CCCTCGGCCGGATCGGACGGCACAGAACCCTCCGACGATGACCTACAAAGAAAAATTGTGTGTGATTTTTTACATAACGACTGTTAAAAAATAATCAGGAAAATCTGTAGATATGTCGTTGGCATTTTCGCTCTGAACAAAAAAAACGGAGAGATGGATGATATAAGACTAAATGCCCCCTTTTCACAATTGCAATGTGCGAAGTTTTTTTGCGCAAAAGGCTCTAAAATACGCATCACTCACAGTCTGGTCACAACGGTTTTCGGCTTGTATTTGCTCAGATTCTCCTGCGTGTTCTTCGCGGATACCAGCCATTGATCAGAAACCTGTCAACAAAGAAACAAACATAAAAAAGCTAAAAAAAATTACAGAATATTATGTAAACTTACGTGAGCAGGGAATTCGTCTGGTAATTCGAGATGTGCGATGACGTCGAGCACGTAATCGTCGGGAAGCAGGTCAACTTTCATTGTGTCGTTTTCAATTTGAACCGTCCAGCCTCCGCCTCGTGGAAGATCCCTGTAAATTATACAGTGTGAAAAAGTTACAGAACATTTTGTAAAAATAAACACAAAATAAAATGACCCACTCGTCTTTGAGAATTCGCGCGGCGAGATCCTGCGCGGTGCACCACGACTCGACTTGATAGTTGTGTTGGACCTCTGAAGTCAAGCGCAATAAATTAAACGTTTCGATTAAATTAACTGGAAATATTTCCACCTCCCCCAACACGAACCATTAAACGAATAAGCAGGCAGTGCCATGCGTTGTTTACTGCGACATGCGCCATGCTCCAGCCAACAAGGGGGCATTTGACGTCCGTGACCAGTGAGCATTGCAGAATGCAGCAGACGACCAACTATGACCACCTTGTATGCACCACTGCGCGCGTGCACGTAGCTGGAAAGCATACGTGGTCAGTTGGCTGATGTTTCATTTTGCTCTCCTCCATATCTTCAAGCAGTTAGTTCACTATTTTTGCTGGCGACACAGCATTATTCAAATTGTCTCCCGCTTTCGATATCTGTTTTCACTGGCTTTCACAGACATGGTTACCAGGTTATCGTCAGTGCACCCAGATGACCCCATAATGACCAAAAGACAAACAATCGGTTCCTCGTGCATCATGGAATTTTATATCATTGAGCTGAACGAACCGCGTTTGGGCTGCCAATTGTGTGTTTATATCAATACCTACTAGTGTAAAGGCAAACTACACCAACACGAGCCCGATTTCGAAGGTGGCGTCAGTGGTCAATAAAAAAATTTTTTTATTCGAACCCCATTTTTAAAAAATTTTTTTTTCCCAACCCCCCACAAAAAAAAAAAATTTTTTTTTTATTTTTTTAAACCAGACACAACCTTAAACCCCCCGCCCCCCCCCCCCCCCCCCCGGGGGGGGGGGGTTTTCTTTATTATCCCACACCAAACACAAAAAAAAAAAAAAAAAAAAAATCCCTCTCATGGATAAATAAATGCCCACTCAGTCACATGTTACAGAAGTGTGTGGTCATATGAGAGACCCAGTGAGTTTCACCATTCTAAATCCACAAAACAACATTATCACCCAATACACCCATGAGGGTATTATTCAACAGTAGCAATTTTTATGCAAAAAATGGCACTTTTACAGCAAAAAATTCGAGAAATTTTCGAATTTTGAAATAATAAAAAAAAAATTTAACTTTTGGAACGAATTTTTTTTAAAAACCACTGGGTGGCGTGCATTCAAAACGAATAGAAAGAGAAGATCATCATGCTCCATTTTGTATTCTTCAACGTGTAACATTTCCCAAATCAGCAGCCACGTCTGAATGTTTCACCATACTGCCAGCTGCGAAATCGAGCTCATGTTGGTGTAGCTTGCCTTTAGTTACCTATACCGAACCGTGTTGTGTGATTGATTGTGAAACATCATCCAGTATGACAGCAAACTTCCTAAAAGTGTATATATAGTAAGTTTCTAATTTCGTTGCCTCATGCATTCTTTCAGACGCAGGGAAACTCCCGTTCGAAGTCGAGGCAGGCAACAACCTCAACACACAGTCCACAGGCCACGCAGCTGACACACACAGCTTGTGTGACTGAAACATTCGAAACACACACGAGCCAGCTGCGTGGCTTGTTGACTGTGTGTTGAGCTTGTTGCCTGCCTCGACTTCGAACGGGCGTTTCCCTACGTCTGTAAACAAAGTGTATGAGGCAACGAAATTAGAAATTTACTATAAAGGCCTAACTATACTTCGTTCTCTCAGAGAACAAAGAACAAATTCTCGCGCGCTGATTGGCTGTTGAACATACGTGGACCAATCAGCGCGCGAGAATTTGTTCTTTATTCTCTGAGAGAACGAAGTATAGTTAGGCCTTAACACTTTAGCACGCATACCTGAGCACGTAATTCAACAGGTCTTTTGTTGGTGGCACAGTGGCAGCCAAGACGGCCATCAGGCACCAACATCGGTCAACGGACTGGGAGTCGGAATTCTCGCGAGTTTGGTTGATGATTTGAGCGTAAAGCTCGTCACCAAGAATTGGATTGCTCAGCACCTGCATACGCGCACAATAAAGATGTTTTGTTCAATAATTTATGGCGTTTTATGAGCAGAGAGATACGATGTTGATGAATAATTTCACTGCAATGGCCAAGGCTGCAAGTAAGGATCATGCGAAGCACATGGACTGCTATAGGTTCACACTCTTAGAAATGTTTCAAAGGCCTTATCAGTTCCGATGAGAAAACTGAACTTTTCAGTAGCATTTTGCTTGCGACATGAACAAGAAACTTCAACTCTGTGACAAAAACCATCAAATCTGCCTTTGCGACAACCGACCCTCGGCATTAGTACATATTCGGTTTGGCGACACACCAATCAGTGAGGTATGATAACAAACTCCGTTATGTTCTTTCTGATTCTTCTCCCACTATGCATAATGCACCGGAAAAGTTCGACTAAGCCCCCGTCCCCGAGGCAAGTTTTCAGATCAAGCACCCCTTATTTGCGAATTTTTTGTTTCAAAATCTGAAAACAGACGCGTGGCCCAAATAAGCCCCAGCGGTTAATCGAACTTCTCCGGCTCGGTACTTCTAAGGTGCATAAACCAAATGTGGTATCAGTCTTTCCATCCCCCGACCCAATAACCCACCATTTGCACAATATAATTGGCGAGCAGAATCTCGCTCCACGCACTGCGACCTTTATCGTTCATGAATTTGAGCACCAATTTGAAAAGCACCACTGAATCGTTGAAGTCCTCTTCGGAGTCCTTTGCGAGAAACGGGGACACGATCGGCTCGCGACGGTATTGCCACATGTGACCCTGCGGAGTCAAGGAGTTTGAGCGGCTGATTCAGACTAAGACAAAGACGTTTCCGGTCTCAGGCCAGTAGTATACCTTGAAATTCTGTTCGGCAAACTTTTCGAACGGAAATTCGTGCAGATTCGACGGCAGAGTGTGCTTGCTCGGGTGCACTGCCGCACCCTGGGGACGACGGATCAGCACATCTTCGTATGCGAGGCGACTGTCTGCAAGAGTTTTTGGAAAATTTTCGACAAAATGTTTGTGGAAAAAATGACAAAAAATATAAAAATTACTATTTTTGTAACTAACATCCAGCCTTGCGCAGTATTGGCTGAATCTCTTCCGGCACGCCGTAGAAGTCCATTTCTTCTTGCAGTTGCTCGGGTTTGTACTGGAATTGTCAAAATATTGCGAAAATAAATCCGAAAATTATTGATTTTAAAAATAATAATGACCTCCGCATTATCTTCGACCGCAATCGCCGCTTTTTTCATCGTCTTCGTTTTCTGCGCTTGCCTTTCAGCTTCCTTCATTCGTTCTTCTTTCAGTTTCATGTACCGTTTTCTGAAAGTTTGGAAAAACATATAATTGTATGCATTTCATCTTTTCAATGAGACGCATCCAGAAACGTCAAGTTTCAAAGATCGCGAATAAAAGGTAAAAACATGTTGTTGTGTTCCAAGTTTTTAGAAAAAAAACATCAAAAAATCAAACCTGGCGTTGAGTCCCCTCAAATGTGATTGCAGCTTCACAACAGCAGCCCGTCTCCTTGCGAAATCCTTCCTGGCCACGTGACCCCTGTAGGTTCGTTGAATCACAATGGCTGACTTGGCTGCTGCTTCGCGGCCAGTTTTGGTGAGATGGTCGGATAGGCATTCGCGCATGAAAACCTGAATTTTCAGGCATGGTTAGGTTGGTAGTTAGGCCTAAAATAAAAGCCGTTTCAAACCTTATTCAGGCCGATCTGGAAATCCTGTGTGAATCGGTGACCCTGTTTGCTGAGTATCAAGAATGCCAGTTCCTTGTCTTGTTTGTCCGCGCAGATTTGCGGTGGCAACACGCAGCGGTACCTGTGTAGGGATTGGTGATGTTTCACAGTTTTTTTTGGAATCAGTCATAATTCTTTGTTGTCACATCTCGAAATCAAACGTCACGCAAAATCCACAACAACGTGCTTGTGTTTTATTAGCCCCTTTTCTAGTGATCTCACACTGTTTGTTGAGTTGGACAGTACACAAGGCTTATCAGCAGTGCGAAGGCTGTGGTCACTTATGAAAGTCACGTTTTTGACATGTGCAGGGCCAAATTCGAATCAACAGCGATATGCCACTAAATTTCCCAAATTATTTAAATGAAGCTTGGGCTCACATTCGGACAAACGTCCTGAAGTCGTGCTGTATGGGGAATCCAATCTGCTGCATGCGCACGGTGTCGGTGCAGCCCAACACTCTCACTTGGTTGTACAACAGAGACATGTCAACCTTATCGGGTACTCGTTCCTGGTTCTGACGTACGCACAGCATGAACCAACATTTGCAGCTGCAAAAAGAAATGAAACGTCTAAAGGTCGGTTTATACTCTGACTGCCCGGCAGTAACAGTCAGAAATTTGTGACTGCCAGTCGGGGCGCCCCTATTAAGGAGGGAGAAAGAGGGGGGGGGGGGGGGCAAGACAGAGGGAACGGGACCCCCCAACAAACCCTCCCTTCCCGCCCCCTCCGCGGGCTTCTCTTTCTCTCTCTCCCGGAGAAAAAAAGTCACATGTTTTTCTAGCAGTCAGCTTCACGTCTAGCTGTCAGCTTCAACGTGCATTTAGTACACTTTCTTTAAAGTGGCTGCAGAGGGCATTTGATAAAAGAATGTTCACTTCACTTATGTTTGACTGCATGTGTATGGATATCTACATAGATCGGCATGAGCCGCCAAACGCATGAAAAGTGTCATTGGACAAATCGTTTTTCGCGCATTCCACCACCAAGTGCACCAGGCGATCGTCGGTGCGAACGCACTACTTGGTTCGGAGTACATAAGCTCCACAAAAACACCAAACCCAAACGAAATATAAATTTTTTGTATTCCATGGTTCAAAAAACCAAACCCAAACACAAACAAAAACAAAAAAAAACCCCAACAAAACAAAAAAATTACCCTCTTTCAAAACCCAAAAAAAAAAAAAAAAAATTGGAGGCGCTCATGGTCTGCTGACATGGTTGACTTTTAGAAAACAGCCATTATTGCATAGTAAATTTCTAATTTCGTCGCCTCATGCGCATTTTGACGGACGCTGGGAAACTCCCGTTCGAACACGACACAGTCAACAAGCCACGCAGCTAACACACGCAGTTTGTGTGACTGGAAACTTTCGAAACGCACACGAGCCAGCTGCGCGGCTTGTTGCCTGCTTCGACTTCGAACGGGAGTTTCCCTGCGTCTGCAAAAATGCATGAAGCAACGAAATTAGAACTTTACCATACGATCGAAAGACATAAACTATGCGACGACGAGGCAGCCCAAGCACATGAATACACAATTTTGTGAAACATCAGCCAGTTCGACACTCACTCTTCCATTCGATTGAACAATTGGCACAATCCGTCATCGAGTGCTCCGAGTTGGTACATCTTTCGTCCGGTTGTTTTGAGACTCAGCGTGTTGCGGAACATTTGACAGATTGTCTGCAGTAGGGATGGAGAAATTGATTATTTTTCAATAAAGGTTAGAAAAAAGTAAAAAAATTAAAAAAAACCAAATAACCGCATTCTGGCTGGCCTGCATCAGGTCCATGACGGCGGTTGAAGTCGACTCGCGGTTTTTCGCCATGAACCCGTTCACCTGACAAACATAATTTTTTGAAAAAGAAAATTATTTCAAAGTTTTAAAACAGAAAACGAACACACCGAATACCATGCCGGTCCGGCGTAATGTTTCACACAGAACTCTGGTTTGTCCTTGCTGCGCGGTTTGCCGAAGCAGCTGCGATGTGTGTGATTGAGATGGACTTTTTGAAGGAACGTGCCATCGGAGCCCTGGAACAAAAGTTCAGTTCGGTTCGCCGTTTCCACGAAGGCAGCGTTTACAACTCAGCGGCGGTTTCCACCACTTTCTATGGTCACAAAATTGAGGACCCATAGCACCGATCGTTATAAGGGTCAACAATTGGGAAGAAGGTGAGAAACAAAGGTGTCCAACCAAGCGAATGGCAAAGTTGGTCACCCAATGAGGGTCTTCCAGTGTGTACATTATGAAAACGATACCCTTGAGCGGATTACCAAAATATCTCAAGAGTCTCCATAGGGAAAGCGAACTTTTGGGTACCTTCGGGAATTTCCCCTCATCATCCAACAGAGGCACGATTCCGTGCGGTCGTTTTGTGAGCATATCGATCACTTTGTGGTTGTCCAACGATGCGCCGATGCGCTCGTCCCAGTCCAGTTTCTGGAAAGTTCGGGTCCTGGTTTGGAACCGGATGTTTATACATACTGTCTGCGCTGAAGTAACCGGACTCAGACCAGGACCTACAGTAACCTACAGTATACCTGTTTGGCGTACTGTTGCTGCTCCTCGGTGAACATCGACCTCGTGTAGAACGCCTGCACGCGCTCGGCGGCCATGTTGATGCCGAACTGTTCGAAACCGTTGTTTTGATAGCGCTGGAGAAAAAAGATAATTTACAAATTTTAATTTTTGTTAAAATGCAAAAAAAATTGAAGAAAAAACTTCACTTCAAATCCAGGCAGGTCCAGAAGATGGACGCACTGTTGACGATCGGGTTTGAAGAAGGCGTGATTCACGCGTTGCACCAGCCATTCGCACAAATGTTGGTAGATCACTTTGGCTAGCGCGTCACTGCAATATGGTTCTCCATGTTAGTTTCAAAGTATATCTCATACGCGATATCCTAAGAATTTTTCTCGGCCACACCAAGCCGCGCTAATATCGCAGCCATTTTCAAAAATGTGATATGATTGCCACAAGTTGAAACTTGAGCATCCAATATCAATACCGTTAATATGAGAAGGTTTATACCACCGGTTCCAGTCCGAATAAGAGGTGTGACACACGCGTGTAGCGTCACCCAGCTTCCCATCTGCGTCTATGGTTGTGTGTTTATGGCACGTATCGTTTCGTGTCAAACGTTCAAATGCGTATATCGCATGAAGAATTTTTGGAATAAAATTGCCTGATCTAACAAGCGCACACGTGCATGTATGTAGGTATATCTGAGCAGCAGTCACACCACCGCCTTTGAGGATCAGGTAACGAGATAGCGAGAATTATTCTCCCAACGAAGTATAATCACGCTAGGGTGCAGTAGCGGATCCAGCTTTTGGCCAAGGGAGGGCCCAAATCCAAAAAATCACTTTTATCCCGTGCTTGTTCCATTTCTGAAAAGTCATTTTTATCCAGTGCTTGTTTAGAATTTCGCGCTGTTTACATCAAATATTACACAAAATGCGATTATGTGCGCGAAGCGCGCGAAATTTTGTGAGCGGCCGAGTACTCCGATGTATGACCAAGTGCACCCAGCCTTCACTCATGTGCCTCCATTCGTGTAGCTACCAAGGCGGTGCTGCAGACGGCCTTTGTCCAATTGATGAGGTGCGCGGCTGTATGCACTTCCTTGGTGTCTAGTCATCAGGTGGTGGTGTCCCGTGGGTCCAAGTCTGGGGACCGCGCTGGTGCAACGGTGAATTTACTGTATCTCGTTGGTGACTGACATTCACGGCGATCGGAATTCTGACAACTGGGGGCCGGTTGTGTAAAAATGGCTTCGAGCTGTGCTGTTGTGTGCATCCTTACTATCGACGGAACTCAATTACCCAGCGCATCAACCAACTTTCGTCGAACGAATAAGAAGATAATGTTCATCGGTGACGCCTCAACGCTTTTAGGGATAGCGAGATATTTAATCCGCTAACCCAATCGCGTTGGTGACCTCGAAAATGCCCGGATTCCTGTGGTCGATGGTGAATTTTTGAGCACAACTGTTGTGCTGGCTGTTCGCAGTAAGCCTGCTTTCCTGTTGCTGCATTGACGATCTTCGCCGACGATTTGCATTGACTACCAAACAATTAGCCATATTACGCACGCGCACACTCACCGCACATCCAACGCCTGATCAATGCTCCATTCAGCCATCAGTTCCTGTTTCGGTCCCTCCACTGACTCGTCCTGAGCGCATTTCGGTAGCGGTGGTTCGTCTTGTTTCGGGATCAGCAGATGTTTCAATTGGTCGCAGTCCAATTGCAGCAGATACGCAACCCAGGCAACCTCGGACTCCGAACCGAATGTCAGACGGCCGTTCTGAAATGTTAGAGGCTGTCTGAACTTTTACGCTGGTCAAACTTAATGGCAACTCAATACACGAAAGTCACGCGTTTATTAATAAGACCGGGCCGGTCACCGAGTTTATGATTGCAAGCATACGACAGCCTCAGACCTACACAGTGCATGCGGCCTTCAAACGCCTATTTCGTGAAAAATAACACGAAGCATCAAATTCAAAAGAACACAAAAGCACACAAGCAGCACGAAACCAACCGGCAATGGTTTGAAGTACACATTTCCGAGATGCAATATGGCGCTGAGCATGCGCCAGAGTGTCTGCTGTTGGTCGAGCGTCACACCGACATCAACCAGCGATGCAATTAGATCGTGGAATTCTGCTGCATCGTCCCGGCCGGGCACTTCGTGGCACTTGCCCTGCGAAATCAGGGTGGGAAATGGAAAGACCGCTGGGCTATTTTGAGATCGGGGCCAAACTGGCAGTTCATTCATTGGAGGGTTTGGCAGAAATAATTCTGTGGGCTTGACTCGTGTCGGGTTCAAACCCGTTCACTGAATTTCCTGCCGGCCCATGTCGAAAAAATCAATCGAAAAAAAACTGAATTTGATTCAATATTGGGCACGCCGAACTTTTTAGTTTCGGGGTTTCATTTGATGATGATCACAATTTTCCACGGAATTATCAACACACAATTTTCCGCTCTCCTCACCTGACTCAAAAAGAAGTAGTTATTCGCGTTCAACAGTCCGAATCGCTGTTTCGTCTCCTGCTTCAATCCCATCAACATCTCATAGAACACGTGGTACGATCGTTCGCCCGTTGATTGCGTGACAACGCGATCGTGGTCGAAACCGAACTGACGAATGTTGGCACTCCAGATGTAGCCACTGCAAAGGGGGTGATGTTTCACTCCATAATGATTGAAACTTCAGTTCTTGCTTGCTTGGTGGTGTCGAACAAGCCAATTATGTGCATGGAAGTAACAGTTGTTGCTGTTGATGTTCTCAATCCCCATTACGTATGTAGTACTTTAGCAAGCTGCATTTGAAACATCAGCCAGTCCTGCTTATTAACCGACAACGATTTAACGAATGTTGGCACCCAGGTGTATAGCCACTGCTGTGTGGACTGTCGTGTGATGTTTCATTTATGATTTGTGGCCTCATGTGCAATTAAATGTTTACCAGATCAAAGGCGACGGGGCGCAAAACTGTCGTTATGATAATGCACATTGAGTTACTTCAGCAAGCCCCTCCACAACACGCCGTGGTTGAAACATTAGCAAGCCTGTCTTTACAGAAAATTTTCGTCATCAGACGCCCCCACCCCCCACTCCGAAACCGACCGTTTATAGAACAACTGCAAATGCAGTCCGAATCGACTGGCGTTGTTGTTTCGTTGTGTGCGCGCGTTGAAGAAACTCTGCAGGGCGCGCAGGGCCGAACTCAGTTGCATTTCGTTGAGCGCAGCCCGTTTCGCGGTCCTGCGATTGAAAATAGAGGATTTTTTTGCACACATTTTTTCGGCCGAATATCGAACTTTGTGCTTCGATCAGAGCTGTGTAGATTGCCTTTTGATGTTTTATGGTCCACCGTTATTTTCAGCCAGCGGAAAAAATGTTTCTCTACTGGTGTTTCTGTGAGCAAAGTTCACGGTGGTCAAAACGCACTTGTGCATTAGTAAATTCCGAGGATTCAAGAGCACGTGAGACCAAAGTATAGCTCTGATCCGACCCTCAAATTAATTCCAAATGCCAGCGAAATCGAATAAGAAAAAATCACTCACTCAGCCGGTGCTTTCGGCGAGGCACGAATAACCGCCCGTGCGAGCGTCGAAAACAGTTCGGTCTTTCCCGTACCGGCTTCACCACTGAAAGAAAAATCAATGCCATTTATAATTTCATGACATTCTCCCTGAAAAATCAGGCTCAAAATCGCCCCGCAAACTTGAACAGAATCGCCTGGTCCTTCTGCGTGGTGGCCAATTTGTGATAGATCGATCTTGCCAATCTTTCCGACTCATCGGCGGCCCGCTGTTCGATGGGCAGATGCGCATTCACGAACACTGCGCAATTGCCGATACGTGTCTGCGGGTGAAACATCAGTTGCGGTTGGGCTACAGATTGCCATGTACGTTTTTAAATGGGTGTGTACGCGGGGTTTTCATACAACGGGTGGCGACTTTGTTTGCACATTAGTACTACCTCTGTCGAACAGGATACCGTATCGGTGGGAAGGATATGGCAACGGTTGGGTTTTGACATTGATATCAAGGCACTTGCTGGATCTTTGTATCCTGGCCTGTCTTGTTGAAGCTACTAATGAGGGCTCAAATGCGCGCCTAATTATTCTTTCATCATTGTTTAATCGATAATTATTTCCCTCTTGACCATCTGGTGAGTATCTGTTGTGCCAAAATAATTTCTATGACGATGTCGCAGACGTGTCCCATTATGCTTTCCATGGCAATAGATTGACACTGACAATGACCTGGTATGCACTGTGTGCCAGATCCAAGCAATATTTCGTCACAGTTTGCTGTTCCCTCCGCCGAGTGCGTGACGTATACGCGAGGCAACCATAGTGTAACGAATGGTAAGCGCATTATTGCAATGTAACGTGATGAAACGAATGCAATGTAACCAACCAGCACATCCCCGTTTTCCAATCTCGACTTCAAAGTGTACAGAATTGAGCCGTCACACGGATGCCTGCGATTTCAAGGACGCGTTACATTTGTTGATCAAGCCGCTACTACACTCGTAAATGGCATGTGCATATTTGATGAGCGATAAAAAGTGATTACCAAAAACGAAAATGACTTTTCTTTGCGCATAATGTTTCGGCCAGAAGTCAAGGTGATAATTGAAACTGAGAAATTCTTACGATTGGAAAGTTGGACTATAGTGATGTATATTATTTGAAGAATACCTGAAATAAGTTTAGCTTTTTGACATTAATGGTGTCAATCAGATGGTTGTTCGAATGGTAGTGGATTTGTTTATGGCGTGAGCGAAACATTTTCATTATTTCTGGTTACGCTCAAGACATTTTCATGGGTCTCAGATAGATCAACAGCACAACGTCAGAGAAATATCAACGAATACATGCGAAACTAAAAACAACAGAGGCCGAAAATTTGATTTCAGCAAACGGTGGGGAAGAAACCAAAAAAGAAGCACAAACACAAATATAAATTTTAAAAATACTCACGACATTTGCAGCATTTCCCTGGCGTCAAAAGCATCGCTGTATCGCGCTGAGAGTTTCTGTGGGTCGGAGATTTCAAGCATTTTCGGCTCGTGCTGAAATATCATTTTAGAATTTGAGTGAAAAAACAAGTGTTGACGAATAATTGGAAAACAACTAAATTTACGTTCAACCCTCATAATAGCAACGACATGGTCGGGACTCCTAACTTCCGGTCCCCAATAAACGCTATGGTATAAGGACGGATTGGGGGAAGGGGCCAAAAAGATCGTTCAATAGTATGCTGTGTTGACTGTTTCACTATAAAGAGGGTACCCTATAATTGTGAAACATCAGCCAACCACCTCGACATGAGTGAGCATCACTTTGTAGACTCCATTTCGTTCGTTTACTTCGCGGATCTCGCCCGGAATCGGGAACCCACCGCTGAAGCTCTCCACCCAGACCAGCTGGCCCTGAAATTCAGGGAAGAAAATATTATGTTGCGGGAATTCGCGTCGAAAGTGAACCGTAACCCGAACCATTTAACGATTGAATCAAGAAAAACCGAGAATTTGACAAAAATCCAACTTACTGGGCTGAAAGACATGATTTATGATCGAATCGAGGTTTGCCGCGAAGCTCAATAATTATTGTCACACACAATTATGCAGTTGTTTTTTCTGAAAATCAAAAATTCTGAAAATCAAAAATTAAAGTAGTGACCGTTTCTATAGATTACACCCCAAAACATAATCTTGCCAAGCAAAGGATTTAGAGCCTGGTTCGGTAAACTGTAACTAAACGGTTACGCATACCGCATCAATCTAATCATTAGGTGCGGTGTATCTGGGTAGCATGTAAACGCGGTAGGTTGCATCACAGCTGGGTTACCGTTACACACAAAGTGAAATTCTGTAATACAAAATTCCGGCCATTGTATGACAATTATAGTGTGCAAAACATTACAGTGCGCATGCTTTTGTGCAAAATACATATGCATTATAACACGTTCTCTTGGTGTATGCAACTGTAACCTTATGTATGGCGCGGGGATATTTCTGGATAAATGCATGCGCATGCACTTTGCCCGAAGCAACCACTGTAAACACGCGCATACAGTTGCAGCGGTTGCCTGCAAGCGTCTCCACGACCGTTTTACGTAACGGGCAAACACAACAAGGTCAGCAAGTACACGCGTTAACTCGAGACAGTTTCGACTTTCTTTTCCCGTCAATAGTGATACTTGCTTGCATGTGCTGTTTGTGTTGCATGCCTTTCCGCGCGCAAAGTGCGCGTTAACTGTGGTTGGGGATATGTTATCCCGTCTGAAATGGGGTGTGGTTAGTGTTGCACCGATGGAGGGACTGATTATAGTTGAGGTCTGTGCAGTTGGATATCATTTAACTAGGTTCAGGCCTGGATGCTTATGCGTATAGCTCGTCACAAGTCAACGCATGGTAACACAGTTGTTATCAGATGGGTTAAGAAAGAACCATACGTTAGTAACCAACATTCTTGTTATAACTTGACCTCACCGCATTATCATGTGAAACATCAGCGAGACTGGACAGTTCTGCGGTACGACATGGTTGCATGAACCTGCGACCGCTCAATATTGGTACACCGCACTAATTCACACCCCCACAATATCACATTATCGGGCATGTGTGTGTGTAAGGAAACTGATATGCGGCTGGTGACTACCAGCGGTGCTCATATGAATATTGGGACTGTTATTTTGTCTCAATTGCGTTGAACAGAGGAACCCTGCAATTCAAATCGCATTTTGATCACCAGCTTGCAATTTCAGCGCGGTTGAAATTTTGCTCGGAGTAATGTGCTATTAGAGATCTGGTGTACGTAGCTCAGACATCGTGCACCCTCCCCTTGCGATTTTGGAAACGGAAGCACTGCCAATCCGGAAGCGCTCTCTCAATTTCCCTTGATTTTCAGGCAAACCCAACGAAATTGTAAATTCCAAAGTTTGACACATGGTATTGGCATGTTACTAAACGCTTCACAATGCACATTACCTGTGCATCCACTTATGACATAAGCTCGGGGGCAAGCCAAGCAAAGTTACCGCACACCCACATGCATGTTGGAAACGTGACCTCTGTGTGTTGCATGCAGCATGCAGGTACACGCGACAGGAATGCAGGCCGCATGCGCATACCATGCGAAAACAAATTTTCGTGCTTTAAATTCCCAATGATAGAGTAAAATCTACCGTCTGACTTAATTGAGAACCGCAAGATCAAAGTCTGAATTAAAGATGCCGGAATATTTAGGATGAGCTAAACTATTGACAATGTAGCCCATGTCAGTATTGAAATGCAGGTGGCTTGCTCTTGCTCCGCCGCAAATTTAGATCACGTTATGCAAAGAAAATGACGCAACGTTTATTTATTTCTCCCATCAGGGGTAAGTTTCTACATGTGGGAATCCAAAGTTTTGCTCTGCAGAAAGTTTGCTCACTATAAACATTATACCAGAAAAGTGGGCTAACACCTTCAAACGGCTTTTAGCGCCAGATCACAATGATAAAGTGTCAAATTACAGTCAAGAAGACAATTGACACACTTTTGTGCATGTCAGAAATACTGTTCCGTTTCGATTTTGATTGATTTAGAACACCTTCGAATTTCACGTTTCCCTGCTGGAACTTGTTGACATGAAATTGAACACACACGCGAAAACCAGAACCCACACGGGCATACGGTAGAGGTTTGGTCAGTTTGGCATAATCATGTGTGCTGGACGTTGGCTTAGGTGTCCCACAAAGGATTCTGTATCGTTCGTGTTTTATTTATGTCCATTACAAAATTATGACGGCAAGTTACAAGTATGTATGTCCATTATACCTTTACTGACAGACAAAAGTTTTTAAACATCAGGATATCATACCGTAGTTATACTCTGTGACACATTGAAAATATTCATTGCTTTTGAGTTGCCAGATTCTTCGCAGTTTGCATACAGCTTGGTATAGTTTTCTTGGCCAAGAAAATACTGGATGCTCAGAAAAAGTGTGATAACACCCACTGAAGATAAACAAATAGAACAATATCTTCGCCACGATCTACATATAGTTCTGGACCAAGGAGCCGTGTCACTCGGGGTCCCATTATTGCACGTTCAAGACTGACGGTAAACAGGTGAAGTACGGTATATATTTGAATGAAATGAATCATAGCCGGGTCCCAGACGTTTACAGTGTTTTCGCTGTCTTCATCGCAAAGAAATACGGTTCAAAAACGTTTCACATCACAGAAATTATAAAGCAGAATGTGCGGTGCTGGAACCCTTTTTCTTCCATGTATGTAGGAACACGCGTATTCCAAAGCTTGACCTATGGCCCGAAGAGTGTTCTTGCATGCCTGATTCTTGTTTCTGGGGGCTATAAAGTAAAAAGTTGCGGTACTTCTTTTGCTTGTGATACGAGCAATACATTCATGCTCCCGAGTGAAGCAGCAGCCCTGCCCAATGACAATATTACGTTTGTTAAGCGCTTTTTGCCCGCAACACGCACTCAGAAGGTGACACACCTACACATTTCTGTGTCTTAATTGTCTTGATGCCTGCCCGCCTAAGCTTTACTGTTGCGCTTGACTGTGAGGTCGTTCTGAAAACGCATCTTATAGTTAATTTTATGCCATTTTTCCAACGCGTAGTTGCATCGCAAACGTGTAGTTTTGCCAACCACAACAATACGAGACTATTATTGGTTCATTGGTTTGAAGGTTCGAACTTTGGCAAACTGAAAAAAATGCTTCGCAAATAATTTTACAGAAAGAACGCGCCTGGATTGATTGTTATGCAACCTTACTGCATGTATTTGATGAAACAAAAGTGCAGACTCCACATTTTTTCAGCACGAAATGAATAAACCTAAGATGTGTAGATAACAAATTTGACAGCAAGATCATACCGACTTTGAAACATCACACGGAATGTGCATAGACTGGCGATGGCTTGGCCATGAACTGTATGCGTCAGTGGATCAGATGCGCAGGGCTGTGTGCTACAGCAGGGTGGCCAAAGGTATGAAAAAGGTTTTGTGTAATTTTCATTCTTTGTATGAGTCCGAGGGCTGTACAGACATACCCTACTTTTCACAGCCTTCGATTTCAACTTTAACCAGCTGCTAATACCAATTTCTCCTGTTTTGACACTTTGTAAATGTTCAAAACTTTTTTTTCATCCAAAAGATATGCACAGTATGTGACCGTATTGTACCATTGATGCGATGGCCAGGCAGTCGTATTGAAATGGGCCCAACTTTTCGTTTTCGAATAGCAATAAAACTAATTACCAACATTAAACGTTTTATGGCCATCATTTCAACAACGGCTGTAACTCAGCTGTATGGTTGCACATACAGTACATGTCCCAAACAGGGCCAACGATAGCAACCCAGCCAAAATTCAGCGACCAGATTTATGTACTAACTGGGGATAATTACTCATTATATAACCAAACCTAAGGACTAAGGCTTTTGTCTGTTTGATCTATTCTGAATGCTGCAACGATGCATTCCAGAGGCTCTTCAGTTGAATCTTGTCAACACGTTGGAGCCTTCTGGCATGTATCTGACTGCACTACAAACTTACCGAATGAAACATCTATACACTTGTGCTAAAGCAGGTTTTAATTGTAAAAAATTCAAAAATACGACGCCGTTTGTCTGGTTGCCTGGTCCGCGCCACGACCCGATGTTTGTATTGACACCTAAACAGTTGTTGTCTTTTCATTTGTGTCTACATCGTGTTGTCTGATCAATAGCACTCAATGTCTTTTCAATGCATATTTGAACAGTTTGCATAAATTGGCGTAATTGTAACGCCGGCAAACACACATACATCAGCGCAAATTTAGTATCGTATTGGCTTTGACAATAAGCATTCAGCACAAAAACATTGCCCTATTCTACGTATACCACCCACTCACAGTTTTCTCGCCAACAACTCAATTGGTCGTGTAACCATGAGCCTGGCTAGCATACTTGTCCAAAAACATAACGATATTTCTGGCGCCCGATGTCTGAGTGCACTAGCGAGCAATTATTTTTCGGTAGTCGGTTGGTGCTTCGCATATCATACCAATTGGTCTCTGGTTTGGTATCACGCTGTTTTCGTGTGATGTATTTGTGTTTGTTTCAGTTTCAAGCACCGCGCTTCATGCCGAGCCGGCTGCGGTTGCGTGCACGAGCGCGAAAAATGTTGGAAACACCGAAAATTGCACAATGTGTACCCGGCAGTTATTAGGGATACGGCCTGTCTCAGCGCAGTTTGAGCTCCTTTTCTAGTGCAGAACCCTAAATTAAAACTCCAGAGATAAATAATAGCTTGTTCTCTAACCAGCTGGCCAACCGGAACATTTATTACCCCTCCTCGGACCAATGAAGCTGCACTTGTTTGATGCTTTATGTCCATAGAATTGTGATTTTTCGGTATACCACTAAGGATTAGACCCGAAGCCTAGCGAAACAGCGGTACCACATATGTAAGTTATTGAGACACTGCTCAATTGCTGCCAGCAACATGTGCTACACACGCCATAATTATGCTGGTTCTTTGGAGAATAATTTATTGTTTGCAAAACCAGTTTTTTATAGAGAGGATTTATATTAGTGGTTTTCGGATTTTCTATTCCATGCTCCCCGTGGTTATGTATGTATAGTCGTTTGTTTGAGACGGTGAAGCGATATAAGTCGCAAAAAATCTTTTGAGATACGATCTGAGAAACTAGCAAATGAAGATACTGTTTTGGATATCTTCAGCTCATCTCGTGCCACTTTGAGCTTGAATATTGAGTTTAACTTGCACTCGGGCGGACCTCTATCCTCAGATTCGGGTCTTCAGCTCAGCATACTGTCACCACTGTCAAAGACGCACGTCCCTGTATGACATCCTGATAACTCAATTTTCGGGCTGGTGCTTTATACCATATCGGGGCACCATTCATTGGTATGTAGTTCATTCACATATGGCCGAACGGTTCTGCATTTATTTTTTTTCAGTGCAAATCTGCAATTCTAATCCATCTGAAAATATACACGGCGCTCTTGCGCCAAAATTTGAAATGAATTTGTTGTCAACGCATGAAGTCAGAAATCGGGAAAGATTATGATGTTCAGCATTTGACGGTTTTGAAAAATGGGCGCCGTGATCACGAAAGATATTCAGAATCTGAGCAAGTTCAAACCGTACCGGGGGCAGAAACGTAAGCGTAAGTGTCGTGTTAGAGTTATTCTGCCTTTTTAGATGTATTCTTGTGTTACATTCCCGCGAAAATAGTGTGATCGATCTATCAAGCCTGTCAGTTTTGTTGCTCCAAGTTTCAGTCCTGCCTGAGTTTTGTGCACAGCAGTTTTTGACAGGTGGGCGCAACTTGTATAAAGGTCATCCTCGGTCACCAAGCATGCTGCTCCATCACTTATTTTATAGTAGTTGACGTCAATCCGCTAACTCATATTATTATTTTCCCGCTGTGACAGAATCTGCCGCAAAACGTCCATGGTGCGTCAATGTAACGGGTCAATGACCTGTGTCAACCTCTCCACAATTAGCCGCATGAGTATTGTGCTTCTGTCAGCGTTTGGAAGCTAAAATACTGCGTGGATCTAAGAAGCCAAGTACCACTGATACAAAATGTCGCTTCACACACGCGAATTGATCTCAAAAACAATTATCCATTCACAGAACTTGAGCTGGAGCAGCCGGACCCAGCTACGGTGCACTGTGTACCGCGCAGTGTCAGCTACTACGCCGAGCACACGAACTTTACGCGAGAGGAGATCAAATGCCTCTATCAGTCCTTCAAAGCGGTAAGTCTGGAAATATTTCCATATATTTATGGAAATCATCAGCCTTATTTGGTAGCCCAATGTAGGCAACGATGCGTTTGTCACCTCTGATTTGTTGTCATGCCAATTGGGCCAACTTTGACAAAGGCATGTGGAACATTTTTTTTCTTTTCCAGACATTTCACACGGGCACAATGGACGAAATGAAGCTGAAACGGATCTTTCACGAAATCTTTCCTCATGGACGTTGGTCACGAACGATGATTTTCTCTTTTCTAGTTTTTAAAATTTCCTCTTTTATTTTTTACTTCGTTTTTCAGACTGCGAACTTTTCACGCGTCTGATATTCCAGGCGTGCGACAGGAAGAAAAAGGGCTACATCACTTTCGAGGTTATTATACTAAAAACAATGAGAGAGAGAGAAAGTTTCCAAGTTAAATTTGAGAGAAAATCATCATGCAGGAATATATCGAATGTCTATCGGTGCTGTGTCGCGGTTCGAACCAAGAGAAAATCGACTGGATATTCAACATGTACGACAGAGATCACGATGACGTCATATACCCGAGCGACCTGGCCAGGGTCATCACAGCTGTTTACAGGTACACCAAAGTTAAGGAACACTCTCTGCATCTTTTGTTTGATTGTGCACTACCTCAATTTTGAGACTGACACTTTGGATTGGAAGGTATGTACATCAAACCTGCTGATCTATTGTCGGATATACTGTACATGTTCACGTGACTTCTTGCGTTTACTTCGAGATCTGACTGCGATGCCACTGATTTTGACCAGCGCGCAAGAAGTTTGTTTATTACGCATCCGTAGACCCAGATAGGGACCAGAGGGATCTCGTTCGACCACCGACTTTGACATCTCTGTCGTAGTGGGGAAAACGGAGGTTCCAGATTGCTTCCCTATGGATAAAATTTGCAACACGAGCATACTCGGGACGCCTGAGAAGCCGTTCACTATATGTCTAGTGATTCACCAGGGTGAAACTGTACAGCTGTTAGTTTTTCAGTCTAAGTGGCAAAGTGCAGCTATCCGACCAATGCGCCATCCGGGAACACTCGGAGGAGGTCTTTGAGGTCAGAAACGTGATTTGCGAGTTTCAAGTTTTCTTAAATGCTCCCCCTGAACAAGACGATGTTTCAGAAGCTGGACTCGATTTACCTGGGCTTTATCACACGTGAGCGATTTATGCAAGCCTGCGCTGAGGACCCCAAGATCCTGGCCATGATATCTGAACAACAGGAGAGATTGTTAACTGTGATGAAAAAGAGAAGATAATACATAGTTCACCAAGAGGAGAGTTGTTGATCCCAAATGTTTGGTGATTTACGATATTCGTTTTTCGTGCCTGGAAGATTGACCCCAAGACTCGGTTCATTTGCTGGTACAGTAGTTTAGTTTATGCCCGCAACGTACTGTCTCACCACGATGAGCATACATACATCGCCGGGCCTAAACCATTGGTGTCAATCCCGGCGTGCCGACCCGCACTGCCGGACTTCCCAGCCCAACATTGTCCAAGTTAAGAAAAAATGGTGGTTTTTTTCGCCAGAAACCGCGATTTTTTTTAGGATTTGGCACCGGATTTAATCTTAGTTTGGAGCTGACAATTTTGGGTCAAATCCTTGTTTCTCAAAAACAACTATACAAAGTCATCATCAGAAAAAGGTTTGGTCAAAATAATGGGGCCGGGTCAGGCTTTCCCATGGTCGGGCCGGTCCGGACCGGGCAAACCCGGCCCGATTTACACCTCTGGTCTGAGCATATTTAGGCCGGCGATTGATCAATTATGTACCTCACCCACGTACAATAACAATGGGCACTGATCGCTTGGGAACAACAAATTGAGAAACAAAATAGAGTACTGTATACGTACATATATGTATGCTTGTATGCTTTGTCCTGAGCTGTTTGGATGCCAATTACGATTCCGAACGTTATTGTTTTTCTGTTGTTTTTGTATCATAATCTGAAGACAAGTTGGCAGAAAATACTCTAAATTCTAAACGCAATGCTCTGCGTCACAAATCATCCGAAGAATTAATAAACGAAGCGGATAGGTGTGTCAGCTTGGCCTGCTGTTGATTTTCTTGGCTTTATGCTAAATTTGATCATTTAACCCCAGTGTTCAATCGATATTTTTCTGATTTTTTCGAAAAGCCAAACTTCTGAATATAGTTATGAAGTCTGCCATCCTTCTGATCATTGCCTTTGCCTTGAGCATGCAAGTTTTCGCGGCGGATCCGTCAAACAGCAAAGAGTCGCCACAAAGAGAGCAGAAGAAGGACACCATGGACAGTGTGATAAACGATATTCTGAGCACCGTCAATAAGAAGTCCAAGCGACAAGGTATATTTCAACAAAAATCCGTAACATGTTATATCGTTTCTAAGCCAAAAAAATGAAAAACTGAAACTTTTTTTCCAGTATGGCGTTCCTTTATGTGCGTCCGACGTGGTTGTGCACCATCGGATTTCTACAAATGATGATAGCTGAAACATCAATGGGTGATATTTTCGAAACGGTGTAAAGGTCAGTTGGGTGCAAAGGTCGGTGGAAAGCTCGGTCGACAGCTCAGTGTGATAGTCCTCGGTGTAAACTTGAAACATTCCACGTTAATAACAGGCAATGTTTCACACGTTTACACCGAGCTACGCCGACCGAGCTTTCGACCAACTTTACACCGACCTTTACGCCCAACTGACCTTGACACCGTTTCGAAAATTCCACCCACTGTTGGTGCGATTGGTGTTGCGGACCTTCTTAGATCTAGTCGATATTTTTTGCAACATTTTCAAATGTTTCACACACATTTTCACTTGGTTGTCATTGAGCAATATCAAATTTGGTGATCGAATCGAATCGGATATCGGACCTGCCGTGTTTCGGTTTCGGATATTCGTGTCCAGTATCCAAGGAAGGCCGATTCGATTCCATCATAAAGTTTGATATCCAACATTATATGCGTTTTTGTTGATCAGTTGCTGTTGTGGAATAAATGTTTAATCTCCTCTCTTGCAGTTTGGGTGGGTGAAGCAGCACAAAATTTCATTGTCTATGGTGTGTGACTGCAAAGATATTAGGTAATGCATTATAGGTGTCTGGCCAGCAATGGACAGATTAAAAACCTCCGTTATCAATCATCGCTAACCTATGTATGCTTAATTCAATTGCAAAATCATGGAGCAGAAATTCTGGGATTAGTGTTATGTACAATTTCGGGATCATCCTGAGAAAATTACAGTGATTTCAGCTACAACGCCGTATTCACTTTATTGGTTCAAAACAAGACGGGATGTTCATCTGAGGGTCACACGCGTGTCACTATAATCATCATATTGAAGCCGGTCTGACGGGCTGAAAAAAGTAAAAGCATGAAGAAACGTTGATAGAATTATATTTTCAGCGCGCGCACATACACAAACACGACACCGCGACACAAGTTTCTATATGGCTAAGTGCCCACCCGCTCACCGCCTGTGCAGTTCGCGTTTATAAAAAAGCACAAAATAAATACAGCAACGCCGCGTCATTTTGTGATCAGGTAGTATTTTGATACTTTTTCACCTTCAAAGCTACTGCTGCGCTTATTTTCATGCTATGACTCGTGCTGAAACGCATTACGACTAAAATTGATGTTTTTCATGTGCATGCATTTGGTGCACCATGAAGTTTTAAATGTTCTCCCACGTGAAAATGAGGGGGACCCAAGGCACAACACACTTACTCTGTGCGCGCAAAGGACCCGTCTGGCGAATATCTTGAAACAGGCTAAATAAAACAGCGTTTTGTTCAAAACTCTGTCAGCTGGTAGACGTGCCTACTTTCTTTGCTCCAAAGAGACAATTTTGAACAGTTTCGGTATAATAATAGACAGAAACGTACTGAATGATTTTCTGATCATTAGTTGTGTGACCCGTTTTAGGCTTTTTATTCACACCCTGTTATTTATTTATTGTTTTGACAGAATTTGCTCTAATTTTTAGACGATGGCACATTTATTTTAATCGTATGAGAAATTAATGATTTCCAAAACAGCTTTGAAGGCCGGTCACAATCAAGAACAGAAAACGTGATTTTTTCTCTCTCGTTTTTTCTGCGCTCATGCGTTTTTTTGGCACTTTCAATAAATGTGGGTGCTTCAGTTCTTTTAGTAATATTGCAGGCGAACAACTGCTGAAGATTAGTCCGACAAGAATCGTGCTCCGTTTGGTCAGTTTGTTCCTGATTTGCCACATAAGGTTTTGAAGGATGTCAACCAACTAGAAATAGTGAAACAAGGCCAAAACTTTGAAATACCATGAAAAAGTCCGAAAAAAACGCACTAGTGCAAAAAGTGTGCCTTTTATACAAATCAACAGGTCCTTTTTGTCACTTTCGTTTGCAAAAACGAGAGCGATAAAGTGAGTCACTCAAAAGTGACCAAAAAAGCAAGGTGACAAATAAGATGATGATGTTTTTTCTTGCAGCAAGAGTTGATTTTGACCAGGCTTTCAGATTTGCGTTTGCTTGCGGTTTGACTGAAACACAAATTATGCGCTGCTATGTGTCAGTCAGCATTATCACTTGTCAAACCAACCACTTTGATTCTATCCTTGCCTAAATAAATAGTTTTGTTCAGAGATGTATAGGGTATGCACTTAGCGCGAAACTTAATCGAGTTTATCCGTCCTAAACAAACAAATCGACGCGCAAAATTTTATTCATGCCTGAGTTAATTTTGCGTGTTGAAAGGTTCTCGAGATAACTATTTTTGTACATTACTAAGAGACTATGTAGCACACAAGAAAATAAAATACTTTTTGGCCGAAATAGAAGAGCAGTAACTGGATTATGGGGAAGCGTTATCGCGTTATCTTTCCGTCCAAATAAAAGCGTTTCATGCTTCACCGACAAGACCGACGAGTTGCTCATTTTTCATATTGGCTTGCAGTTGCATGTAGACATCTATAAAACTAAACCTGAAAAAAGTGCCTCGGTCTGTCTGTGCGTGCGTGTCACAATTTTGATTGGCCGTTGAGGATTTTAGCTTCAGTAAACGTAATTTATCAGTCAAATGTCTCTCCATCCAGCACAAAGTGACACATGTCAACAACTGTTTACTGCTGTGGGCTTAGGCTTAGGCTGCAACGTTGTTGTTATGACGTTGGCTTTGGCTTCAACGTTGTTATGTTTTTATAATTACGTTGGCTGCAACGTTGACGTGTGACGTGTTCGGCAACGTTTGCTGGATGGAAGACATTGTTGTGAAGTTGGCTGAGTGAAGAATGTTCTTAACTTTCATTATTTACAGATGGAATAAACTTTAAACTTCAACCAAAGTAACAACATCATGACCGTTGCTCATTTCCCAGCAATTCATACGTCATGGTAAAGCGCAAAAATTCACAGGATCAAACACAACCGGACCATAAGAAGTACTTCAAAACAAGACTCTCGCAGCTGTGAAGTGGAAGGGTTAGGACGGTTTCTAACTGGATACTGAGTGGTAAACTCTGAGGATGCGCTCTGATGGGCTAATATTATGCTGAGTGGTAAATAAATGTCTGAGGGCACTTTCTAACGGGCTAACGGATGCTAAGTGATAAATCTCTTAGGACGCTTTCTAACTGGATACTGAGTGGCAAATCTCTGAGGATGTTTTTTTGACGGGCTAGCTGAGTGGTAAAACTCTAAGATGCTAACGTACAGGTTGATCGATAACGGGATGCTGAGTGGTAAATTCGTGAAAACGCCATAGTCCACAGGCAAACCGAAAGCTGAGCGGCAAATCTCATATGATGCTTGCGCTAAGCGCTTTATGACTGAAACCCGGCGCATAGGCACGGGTCCTGTGTCCGGTCTGAAACAATAAATTGAAATTCAGAAAAAAGTTTTTGCCTTGTTCATAAATTTCAGAAACGCGAATCTACAAACAAACAATGCACAACTCCACAGCCAGTCATGCTCTGCTTACGTCGCTCAAGATTGTCCTACTATTCTGCTGCGCCATCACAGTAACCATGTTTGTTGTGGCGGTCCTCCATGACAATCCGGTTGGTTGGCTGATGTTTCACAACTACATGAAAGCGGACAAGTTATCACTTTTTCTAAAAGCTGTAGCAGTCAGTCGCTTGTAGTCCAGCAACCTGGACTAGATGAACCAGTTACCCCGCTTCAAGCCTGATGATATAATGACAATGGTATAACAGCAGTGAGATCTGGCTGTTTCGGCCCGTTTTCGCGTACGGGGTCGCTGTGGCAGACCTAATCGGAGATAACAGTTCTAACCCCGCCTAAGTCGGCGACAAAGTGAACTTGTGCCCACAATAAGGTGGAAGCTCTTCAAAAGTTACCCTTTTCGCTGCGAGAGCCTCTTGTTGGAATATGTTTAACGCTATTTTGCATAATTAGTCGTTAAACCCCCTGATTAGCGCGGGAATAGAGTTATCGCACTGACCGAAAAGGGTATTGTATTGTTATTGTAGGCCCCTAATCACTGGTATTGTCCCCAATGATCGGCATGCCGTTTTATGGTTCTTTTTTCTTCAGAAGGCGCTCGAAAGTCATTCCGAGGAAGTGCTACTGAATGGAGCGCCAGAATTTGTCAAACTTTATGGTAGTGACGATCCAGCCAACGCCGTGCATAAACTCGATCCGCATGAACCAGGTGACGTTTGGCGTGTTATTAAAATTTAGGCTTAAAATGACTTGGTGCACACACGTCTTTGCTTCAACGAAAAGGCACATTGGTGCTATTTCTCTAGTCGATTTAGTCAATAAGTGGATTTGACCATGCCTATTTGGAGAGGGCAGCTTGATTGAGGAGCACAGGGCACGAGAGGCGTGTTCCGTTCCTAATTTTGACCATCGTAAAAGTTGTCCAACGACATGTGCGCTGGGGTGTTGAAACTCCTAATCAAAATGGTGTTCAGATAAAAATCGGTGTGTGATATATGCGCATGCGCGCGCCTTGTTTTGAATGGTATGATCTGATTCCTGATATTGATGTTTTGTCGACTACATTGCAATCAGCCAAAATTCATGCTTTCAGCTCCCAAAAACCGTTGTGCGCGGTTCGCTGGTCGAATTCGATCGGCTGAGCAGTTCATGACCGAAAACGCCACTTTCGAACGTTGTGGCCGAATGCCAAATGTTGCAGCAACACTGGAGGACGGGACCAGTGTTTGCGTCAGATACCGGCATCCACATGACTATCTCACCACTGGTGCGTTTTTGACCACCATCACTGTTTTTTTGACCAGCGTAGTTGTTCCCCCTGGTGGGTTTCGGCACTGTTTTTGACCAGCGTACGTACCTGTTATCCATGCTTGACCATCAAGAGACAGATGTGTTAATTTTTTGGTTGGATGATTCAGATCAGGCGTCTTTGAAGCTGCCTTGACCATATGTAATGCATTTTGCAGCTGGTACAAGATACCCTCTGCATCAGTGAAGTGATTGTAAATAAACATTGTACTACATATAGCTGCTGCCGGGAACACGTTTTCCCGTCCACAGGGCTGGATCAATAAGAAAAACCGGGTGACCTACATTATGTGTGGCTTCAACCCATTATGATGATAGCCATTGGCGCCTTCTGTTTGAAAGCCACGGTCTCCAGCATTAAAATTTCTGAGATTTCGAAAGTCACCATATATTGAAAATGACTGCAGGCGATATTCTCACATTCTACGTTGCACAACTGCTTGGCATCAGCTCAGTTCCGTGCGTTGTGCTCGTTGCTGTTGATCCGCTATCAAAATGGTTGTATCTTGATGAGTCTGTGGGCAGCAATGTGTGGAAACCGGGCACCTATGCCGCTGTGAGCGAGTGGGTGCCTGGATTAAAAAGGTGAGCGAATTCTGGATTTCGAATCAGACCACGTGTTTTTTGTGTTTCTCTCTGCACAAGCAGTGTCACATATCCAACTCGTGAAATTATTTGGGCGGGTCACGCGGCTGCTGCTATCTCTGAGATAATGTTGTCACTGATGCTAACCTGGTGCACCGCCCGCCTACGTCGAAAACGGCCAACCAAAAGCATCTTTCGCTATTTATGTATATTTTATGAAACATTTTGTCGGGAAAGGCATATGGCACATGGAGCTTTACGCAGATCACACAGACAGCAAATAATGTGAAAAACGTCAAATGTCTTCCAGACTGCCAATACCCAATATTCTGCTGGACGCTATTCAAAAACGACGCTCAACGGTGCTCCCCTCGGACCTCGAGCGATTATCCGGTCACGAAGCCAATCTAGTCACACAATTCAGCGAAATGTTCGCGTTTGATTATTTGACGGGTCACTACGACAGGTGGGCTGATGTTTCATCGGTTGGTTTCCGAGATTTTGTGTCGCGCTGTTTTACACGCCAAGACCGATTTCAAACTTGACGCTGGTGATGCGGGCCTGAAACTTTCGGGCCCCTTCTGTATGTAATTTGCTGTGCGCGCGGCGCGCGAAGGCAAAATATATACGATATCATCCGCCATTCTATCGCACTACCCTTGACGGTCGGATAGGATCAGGCAGGAAAATGGTCCGTCTGTATACGATAGCAGCGTTGGGCAAAAAAACGACGGCGTTTTTTCTTAAAAAAACGACGTTTTTTTTCAAAAAAAACGCCTGTGTCGTTTTTCGTTTTTTTTTAAATCCTGAATTTGCTTGATTTTCCCTGATTTTTTCAGGGAAAGTACCCTGATTATCAAGGAAAATCAATTTTTTGTCCCATTTTTTTCAAAAAATTTTCGACCAAATTTTACTTTGACGAGATACGTCGATATACGGAGTTTGACTTTCAGTGATGACCCCGGCCAAAGTTGGTCCCATGATGCGGGTCTGATATGGGATCTTAACAACTCGCTAGAAAAGGGTTGAAACCCGTTTATTTTGCCTCAGAACACATAGAACTACTTCATTTAACCACGTTTTCTTCCCAACATGAGCGTTTTCCAATTTTTTTGGGCGCATATTTTGGTCATCTGGGCGTTTTAAAAAAACCGTTTTTTTAAAAAAACGTTTTTTTTAAAAACGATTTTTTGTAGAAAAACGTTTTTTTGCCCAACCCTGTACGATAGAACTCACTGAAAGAACGCCGGTAAGGTGCAGGACCTGCTGCAATTTAATATTGTTCGATGGTCACGTCCCGGGAGACAGGTTCAGGTCCGGTCGATTCAGGCCCGGCTGGAGCCTAACCATAAGCCTGTAAATGGGTCAAATATGCTGGACATGAATCGGCCGGGCCCGAAAAGGTCGGATCTGCATTTCTGGGACTGAAAAGTCGCGGAATAGCAATTTTGGGCTGCTTGAGGCCTGCGCCTGCAGAGCCAGCAAACGCATGAGCCTCCGAATGTCCAATACAAAGTTATGTGGTCTGGCGAATAGACACACACCCATACGCGTCGAGGCGTATAACGAACGGGCCTTTTATTATGTGTGTGTGCTGCGGTGCACTGTGTATTGAGTGTGCGTGCGTTGCGTTTATGAGTGATTCTGAGCCGCAGCCAGACCGCGTTCCCGCAGCTCAGTTGGTAGAGCAACTGGCTGTCCAGGCCTGGTGGCTGTGAGGTCGGAGGTTCGAGTCCTTCCGGGAGCATACGTTTGGCGTGGCGGCGGTTCAGGATCACAGTTATATAGCAGGCGTAGGCTTGCTGCAGGCTCAGGGGACGCACCGTTTCCTAATGTCCGTTTCAGGTTCGCCAGTTTTCAGGACGATGCTGACAAAGAGGGCGACGACAGTGTGCTGCGCATCAACGTCAGGAATTTGGGCTTCGATCCCGGAACGCAACAATTGTGGTCAGTGGAACGTTCAAGTTATGTTCAACCAATGGATACGGGTATTTGCGGCAATGAAACTTTTAACCTTGAACCGACCGTGCAAAGAATCGCATGCTATCTGTATGTAGGCTTAAGTCACGTGACCAAGGCCAAGATCGATCCGAACCTTCCATCAGAGCCCAACTCCTCGGACTCTTGTGAACTCTGAACTACCGCCACACCAGACGTACCTGCTCCCGGAAGGACTCGAACCTCCGACCTCCCAGCCGCCAGGCCTGGACAGCCAGTTGCTCTACCAACTGAGCTGCGGGAACGCGGTCTGGCTGCGGCTCAAAGTTGTACTTTTAGACACTTTACGTGCAGACATACACGCACTGCTTTACACGCCACAGCGATACACGTTGCGCTGGCTGGCAGATTTCTAGTCTGTACTCGCTTAGGTGAAAGGTGGATAATCGGCCTTTCAAACTTTGCCAAAAAGACGCCCGGGCCTGTGTTCGGAAGCACTACTTCTCTGGGGAGATTTCTGACGCTTTTTTGTTGAATTCGTCGTTTTTTGACACTTTTGTCGACAGTCGAATGGTCTTACAATCCCTTCATGTCCGTTTGAAGGAACGTGCTCTACAGTCTTAGCACAGTGTCCGCTTAAACGGCGTGAAAATGAGTGGCTTATAAGACCTTTATGTAGACCTTTAACCTCAAATGGAGCCCTCGGACCAGGGGCTGAACGTTACATATAAACTCTGCACGCGTCACCGTGGTGATAAAAGAACAGATCACCATTATCGAAAATTAGACCCAACCCACTGTATTTTGCCTAAATCAGAGCCTATATTTTCAGGTTTTACGACAACGAGGCGGGTATGGTTGACGGGTACAACATCCTGTACGTCTACAATCGAAAATCGTGGAAAGAGCCTCGATTTCAACAATTCCATGACACAACGCTGAATTCAACTTGTGTTTTCACGAGAAAATTCACAGATCGGATCCTGGTCTGGCACCGGACGAGTGACGATCCCCTTGATGCTTTATTAACGCTGGCAATCAGGGAACAACCCCTGCTCTCCAATTTGCTGAAGTCGATCGTCAACTTGCGTTGGAGACATTTGAGTGAGCATTTTAGTGAACGACTTAGAAAATTAGTTGAACATTTAGAAGAGTGCAGACAATTGAACAGCTAGTCGTAGGCGTATGGGCGGACTTAGGTTAAGCACGGAAACCGGAACACGGAATAATTCAACACAAACTTATTTCACTTACTTCCGTGTCACGGAAATATTTCCGTGTTCCGTGATTTTGAAAATTTTTCACGGAACACAAAACACGGAAATATTTCCGTGTTCAACCTAAGTCCGCCCTAAACGCACATGGGCGTAGTTTCGTTATGCATACTGTACATACCAGGCGCGTTGACTTGTGCTCAAATTCTCTGAGTATAAAATGTGTCGGGGTTGTAAATTGCAAGGCACGAAGCTCAAACAGCTTGAAATTTTCAGCTTTTGCAATCCGTCAGAAGGCGATGCAGATAGTAGATTTATCATTCCTGATAATGACAGGTCACATCAACCGTAAACCGTGGACGTTCAGAAATTGATGAGCAAGCACATATGAGGAGAAAACATATTGTAGGTATGTAGGTATACCAGTATGCGAGGATACCAGTTTAAGGTGTGGAGGAAAAAATGTGGACGATTAAGTCTGTAAAATTTGTAGAACGACAGAAATCATTAAAAAGATTACCTCGGGAAGTCACTCAGACAGCAATTACCGATACTTGACACAATGTACCTATCATCATATGCACGACTGATCATTGATGTTGTAATTAGTTGTTGATGAATGATTCAATCCAAGATTTGAAGTGGAACACCCTTGCGTAACTGGCATCATTAAGTGCGCCTGCAGCATTAGAGCCGCAACCATCGACATTGCCTCCATGCACGATGCCGTGCAATACCCAACTGCCGTCTTGTTGCGGACACACGAGGGGGCCGCCGGAATCACCCTGAAATGTGCCGACAACGTGTGGTAAAAATTATGGAAGAAATAGCACTTCGCAATCAATTGCTTGCTTTGGCGCTAAAATTATGTGTGCAGTGGGTTTGGTTCGGCCTGTTCTCAGGGACAGATGAGGTGCCACTCTACGCATATGAAGCTATCTGGCCAAATAACCTACGAAAGGCACATATTGCTAACGTGAAACATCGCACTGTACTATGGGCATAGCGGAGCCCGCACAAATATTTCCCGAGCACCGTTCCACCTCACCCAACTTGGATGTTGGAGGTGACAACCGCGAACTTTTGATTCAGAAGTAAAGCTTATGATTATGAGGTCTGTTGTCGCCTCCACTCTCAGTGCCAATAATGGAGCAACGATGGAGCTGGCCCAGGCACATACGTAGCAACTGCTTTCGCTGGGTTCGCCATTAGAGGCCGGCGGTCCACGTGCGCACACTTGGGTTACTGGGTTCAGATGGAGGCCATTCGAATACGTGCATTGACTGGTGTCAACTATCTTCTGTTTTGCCTCTGTCATCCAATCAAATGTTTCATCTTGGCCTGTAAAGTTAATAGCGATTTAAGAATTATTGTAGTCAAGCTGTTATGCCAGCGTGTCATGTCGCCCATAATGGGGTCTCAAAAATCGCAATCACCAAAATGATCTTGAAAAAAACTGCGCACTATTTGAGCAAGACCGCTTTGAGCAAGGAAACAGAACAGTGTCCAAAAGAGCAGAACCTACAAACCAATAGAACTGAACCTAAGTATTTGTATAATCCCTCGCCTATGCCTAAGCCTGACGGTAGAAGCTTTGCCGTTTGGCTCTGCTCTTTTTTCTTGAAGTGTTCTTGCCCAAACTGGCATTGTCCAATCATCCGGCCACAAAAAACAACGATACGTGGTGTGGCGACTGAAGATCTGCCATCAGGTGTGTAAAGTCCAACAATGTGCTCTTGAGACAACTTTTTTTAAAGTTTGCTTGGCCAGATTCAAAAAAATGCTCCGGTTATACGTGCTTCGAAAACATAAGAAAGAATTTGGACCGATAGAGATGATGACAAGTTCCAGCTGGCTGACCTCAATTTGTTGCGTGCTTACGCGAACAGCAGCAGGAGAGCATGTTTCTACCAAATACGTGCGTTTCTCTTTCTTTCATTTTCGAAATACGTGGAACCGGAACGAACATTGTTGGATCTGCGCAAGTCAATTTCAAAAAAGTCGTCTCATGAGCTCGTGGTTGGACTATACACTCGCTCGAGCCAGCTTGGGCAGGTGTCAATCAATGAACGAACGCAAACCGAGTTAAAAGAGAGTGCACCTACTATTATTCTTTCCATCAACATCTACTCCCCATCCGGTCACAACACAATCGGCTCCCACGGGCACATCAGTAGTCGGCATACATATCGGTTTGATGGTGTCACTAAACACCAACGGTTGGTCCAACTTGATGACGGCGATGTCATGCTCTGTACCTGCCCACTCTGGGTGCATCACCAGTATGCCGCTGTGTGCTGTCATTGAGTTTTTTGACGACAGGCGATGCAAACCGGCCCAGACTTGCACGATTGTGTTGTTGATGCGGCTGGAAATTTCCGAACACACACGTTCATTATTGTTAACACGGTCAAACAACAATGTGAACACAGTCGGTTGGGTGACTGTGACCGGACACAATGCGCAACCGCGAGAAACAATAAGAAAACAAAGCTGAAAGAGTGCATACATACCGACAGTGAGCAGCAGTGACTACTAGGTTCGCGGTTACGATCACGCCACCGCAGTTACCGATGTGCACTTGCCACGGCCAAGAGTGCGCGACAGCTTCGATGCCGTCTGAAGAACAACAACGCACGCAAGTCCTGTTTGTGATACTGCTGCCGGTGAATGTCAAACGTGGACGTAAGCGTTTCTAAACGATATTTATGAATTTCGTAACCTTTCGTGGAGCCGTTTTGATTTCGTACTGCGATCAGTTAGTGACGTCAAAATTTTTGGCACCGCCTTCAATGAATTTTCAATTAAAATCAAATCAAAATCAAAAATCAAATTCAATCAAAATTATCACTTTTTCTTGTAGACGTGCCAATTTCTCCAAAATCACGCCTGCGGCGCCTTGTATTGTCCCCAAATCTGGACAGGGTTGCGCGGGGCTGGTCTTGTATATTACTCATACGGCATTAGATGCATTAAAATACGTTGTACGTCATGCTACAATCAGGGTTGGATTAAAAAAATTTTTTATTATCGAACTTTTTTTTTTAAAAAAAAACTTTTTAAAATTTTTTTTTAAAAATCACTTTTTTTTATTCCGGACCCCCAAAAAATTGGTTTCTAGAAAAATGAAATTTCTGAAATCATGTTACTTAGGTATGTTTTGAGGGACACTAAAGAGAACTTCTCCACTGACTTGCATGTTTATGTCGATCACCTGCGATCTAGCCCATTTGGTCATAATTTGAGAACCCGCCCGAAGGTAACTCTGTGGGCATATATGACAAAGGGAAGACCAACCTTCTGTTTGTGAATTTGGGGATAAATTTAAAGAGAGATAAAGAGTTACACCACACTCATGTTGTGTGACAAAAGCAACAAATGACAAATCCACACAACTGCAAATAGGCGAGCAAAGTGGAGTCTGTCGATAGCTTACGTCGATAGCTCAATAACTGCACAGTATACGGTATGGGGTGTCCTATATTATACGTGCAGCGATTGTTGGGATGTCTGGGAACTGTATGAGTCCATTACAACGCCATTTTAAACTGAAATATAAGCGCCGCAGGCGATTTTTTGAGAATGATGAGCAATAAAACGCATGAAAACATACATTTTTACCTTAAAAAAGTGAGAAAATAACGAAAAAAAGGGGAAAAATAATAAAAAAAAGTGGACCTACTTTTTAAAATTTTAAAATAAAAAAAGTGGCCAACTTTTTTTTTAAAAAAAAAAAAATTTTTTTTTACAAAAAAATTTTTACTTTTTTTTTTTAATCCAACCCTGGCTACAATACATTAGAATAACATAATTAGTCAACATCAACGTCAGACTGGTCGGAGACCGCAGAATCTGCACAATATTACAAGGATGTCACGACACAAGTTCGGTCTCAGACGAAAATGTGTTTCAATTCTTAAGAAATATGTTGTATCGATTTCATCTAACCTGCATTTGCATTTCATTTGCAACACATTTTCTAATAAAAAATTAAAACTCGTTAACTAAAATTTTTTTCTTCAACCCTGGTTACCACAGTACCTTCGTGTGCATAGCGTACAGCCAATCCATCGGCTCATGGCACCTTTAAACCACTTTTAAGTTCCATTACACAGCAATCGAAGTGTCAATTTCGTGATCATTATATGCAGCTGTTTACCGGTGTTCATTTGAAAAGATGAGCTCTTCAGCCGAGCAAGTAAGTGATGAGATGATGAGATAAAATTTATTCCTGCACAGATCAACTTCGAACAAACATCATTTTACTTTCGATGTGCTTGGGAAGTATAGTGAGTATGAGTGTATGAGAACGAAGGTAAAGGAGGCCATGATATCCTACAAATGAAACTGTGGTTGAAGATGAAGTTATAAAAGAATAATTGAAATTTATAACATAATATTGATGCAATGAATTGTCCAACATTACTTGAATAATGAAATGATTACAGAAAGACCACCTAGTACTTTGATAATGCATAAATCTTTTAATCACCTATATTAAAATGATACATTATTGGTGTTGATCAGTTGTTGATGAATGATTCAATCCAAGGTCTGAATTGAAGCACTCTGGTGTAACTGGCGTCGTCAGGTATACCGTTGATGTCCGAACCACAATTGTTTGCACTGCCCCAGTGCACAATGCCTTGCAATACCCAACTGCCGTCACTTTGGGGACACGCGAGCGGGCCGCCGGAATCACCCTATGGAAAATGTTGCTTCCAGTACACGTTTCTCGTTCCCATCTTGCAATTTGACATATTGCTATATATTTCCCTGCTGATATGTCTCTTTTTACGTCTTTTGTATATCCATCTTACGCTTGCGGATGTCGCGGCAGGCGGCACATTGTTGCGTTATTGCATGTCCAGGGTAAAGCCAATAAAAATCCACAATAACCAATCAATCCCATATGCAACCTGCCCTCTTTTGCTTTTTAGACAATAGGCTCATCAAAGTCAGTAACTGCAACTGAGACGCACACGAGCTGAGAGCCATTCGGAAAAGTGTATTGGTCGCACAATGACTATATGAGAATCCATCCCCCTAATTTTCCTGCATTGACAAGGCCGATATTTGGCAATTATTTTCAAATTGAACCAGGTTTTGACAAACACTTCGCATTCTTATCAGTGAAATGAATGAGAAACAGACGTGTGCAGAAGTTTCACCCTGAATTCCACGCAACCGAAATGGTTCGGGCTCAGGTTACTGTAGCCACGTATTACATGCTTTATGTGTGAAATCGATACACACGCACACGTTGATCACTCCCGATAGATAAAGCGGGAAAAGAAAGAGAAAATAACTCCTTGTCAAAATCTGATTCAATTTGAAACAATCGCCAGAAACTCTCCTTGACGATGCAGGAAAAATAAGGGGATGAATTCTCATAGTCATTGTGCGACCAATACGTATATCATCCGTTTTAGCGCGTTGGGCCCGCGACACGCTAATTTGACATTCTCGCTTACGGAATTTTGATGTGCAAATAACGAAACAACAACACCAGACGTCGGCCTCACATTGCAACTGCTTTCGTTCGGCTCGCCATTGGCTGCTGGCGGTCCCCGTGCGCAAACTTGGTTCACCGGGTTCAGATAGGTGCCATTCGGATACGTACACTGACTGGCGTCACGGATCTTCTGCTTTGCTTCGGTCATCCAATCAAAGGATTGGTCCTGACCTGACACGTCAACAGCAATGTTAGTATATACAGTAGGTATTGGTCACACAATGACTTTATAAGAATTGGTCAAATTTTTTTCCTGAAGAGGGAAAGTGACGGGGCAATGACGTTGCGCTGCGTGATCGCACACAAAGCATGTAGTAAAGAGAATGTTTCAGACCTGCGGCAACGTGGTTGATATGCTAGATTATTTTTAGCTGAAAATGTTTTGTGAAAATCACAAATACCACAGTGGTTAAGAGTGACTGAACTTGAAAATCAGGATTGATTTGATAAATTCTTATATGGCCATTGTGCGACCAATATGTGTACCTGCATGTAAGGCAAACCACACCAACATGAGCTCGATCTCGCAGCTGGCAGAATAGTGAAACATTCTAACGTGGCAGCTGATTTGGTAAAATGTTACACGTTGAAGAATACTAAATGGAGCATGAGGATTTTCTCTTTCTATTCGTTTTGAATACACACCACCTTCGAAATCGGGCTCGTGTTGGTGTAGTTTGCGTTTTTCGTGTCGACTTGCGAAAACCAAACAATGTTCCTGAGAGGACTCGAACCTCCTACCTCCCAACCGGTCAGGTGCTCTATTGGTCGCACAATAACCATGTAAGAATTCATCAAATAGATCCTGATATTCACGTTCAGTCGCTCTTAACCACTGTGCTATTTGTGATTCCATTAAAACATTTTCATCTGAAAATAATCCAGCAGAGCACCCACGTTGCTCCGGGTGTGAAACATTTTACTGACTGCATTCTTTTGTGTGTGTGTGTGATCGCGCAATCCAACGTCACTGCCCCGTCACTTTCCTGCTTCACGATTCAGGAAAAAAATTTGTCTAATTCTTATAAAGTCATTGTGCGACCAATACCAACTGAGCTACCACAGGAACGAGCCCAGTGGCCGCACTAACCACTTCACAAACCGAACGACACGCAGTGCACCGCAGCGCACACACACAATTCTCTCCTCGTATAACGTTACGCTGCAGGGACTTTTCCACATGCGGACAGCGTATACTTGTTGTTATTGTCACCAAGCGCTGACAAGTTACGGCCAGAGAAGCTTCCTCGGCTGTACCGTTCATTTAGAACATCCGATCGTTTTGTTCAATTTTGCATTATCAAAAATGTGAAGCTTCTTCAGCTCAACATTTTGTTCGGCCATGCAAGAAACCTTCCAGATATGTAGTTTCTTGGAAAAGTTCCCGTTCCCCTCTCGATTCCCCGCAAAATCCGCTCCCGATCACAGCCACTGAAATTCGTTTCCGTTCAACTCCGAAAACTTCTTCCCATTAAGCTCTGCAAAGGGTCTTCCCCTTTGTGTCCAAAAACCTTCTACTTTTCACCTCCAGCAAAAATTCTTCCCGTTCACCTCTAAAAACCCTTTTCCGTTCACGTCCAAAATTTTAGCAGTGTGTAGGTTCATCGTCGTCTACAGTGTCTCAGCGCTTTTCAACATCATGAACTTAGTGGACATGGAATGTCATATTGGAATCAGATGCTAACCGGTTTGCTGAATGGGGTCCACACCCCATCCTGTGACAACACAATCGGCCCCCACCGGCGCGTCAGCCGTCGGCAAACATATCGGTTTGACGGTGTCACTGAACACCAACGGTTCGTTCAACTTGATGACGGCGATGTCAGATTGGCTGACTATTTGGCCATGACCGAAAAAGTCGGGATGGTTCACCACGATGCCTTTGTGGACAGGAAACGACGATATGGTAGACAAAAGGTGGAGACCGGCGTGCACATCCACTATGTCTCCGTTGGATCTGCTGTAATCAAAGCATCAACCGTTGTGTGAGCACCTCACGATGACTACATACTGGTAGTTATACATTGCAAAAAGTCAGTGAGATGAGCAAACTCGGGAACGAGGTACAGTAACGCCGAAACGCCTTGGTAACCTGGTGTCAAAGTAGCCATGTATAGACAAACTACGCCAACACGAGCCCGATTTCGGAGGTGGTGAACTTGCAAAACACAAAGAAAGAGAAAATCATCATGCTCGACGTTGTATTCCACAACGTGTAACGTTTCCCAAATCAGCAACCACGTCTGAATGTTTCACCATGTTGCCAGCTCCAAAATCGGGCTCGTGTTGGCGTAGTGTTACTTTAAGTGTACAGTATGTATTCAGAGAGGACTTCCCGCTTGTGGAAACCGGTTCAGCCGGACCAGTGAATTCAAGAAGCAAACATCGTGTTGTGAAGTGAGTAATATTATGGTGCGCAACCGAAGCATACCAATGCGCAGCCGTGACCACCAAATTCTCCGATATAATCACGCCACCGCAATTTCCGATGAACACTTGCCATGGCCATGAGTGCGGGACAACTTCGACGCCATCTGTGGATAAACAAAATTTTTGCACGCATTACCTGCAT
Source organism: Rhynchonema sp. JSB1_4 (assembly GCA_030248065.1). NCBI lineage: Eukaryota > Metazoa > Nematoda > Chromadorea > Monhysterida > Xyalidae > Rhynchonema > Rhynchonema sp. JSB1_4. The sequence continues at coordinate 48,069 of JASAMV010003760.1, forward strand.
ACAAATCAGTTTGGTGTGGTCCGTACGTGTGGTCAGCAGGATTGGGCAAAAAACGTTTTTTTTTCAAAAAATCGTTTTTTTAAAACGTTTTTTTTAAAACGCCCAGATGACCAAAATATGCCCAAAAAAATTGGAAAATGCTCATGTTGGGAAGAAAACGTGGTTAAATGAAGTAATTCTATGTGTTCTAAGGCAAAATTAGGGCGGACTTAAGTTGAACACGGAAACCGGAACACGGAAATATTTCCGTGTTCCGTGAGTATTTTGGAGAATCAGGGAACACGGAAATATTTCCGTACCACGAAACACGGAAATGATTCAGGCACGCAAACGGTGCTTTTGCAGTGATGATGACAAAAGCCAGCGTGCTGACGTCAAAAGCCCGCGTGTTGACGCAAACAGCAACTACTGACACGGAAATATTTCCGTGTTCCGTGAAAACAAAAAAACACGGAACACGGAAACCGAAATATTTCCGTGCCACGGGAATATTTCCGTAAATGGAAATCCACAAAACTAGTTTGTATGTAAGTTATTTTCCTGTTACGGTTTCCGTGTTCAACCCAAGTTTGCCCTAAGCGGGTTTCAACCCTTTTCCAGCGAGTTGTTAAGATCCCATATCAGACCCGCATCATGGGACCAACTTTGGCCGGAGTCATCATTGAAAGTGAACCTGCGTATATCGACGTATCTCGACAAAGTAAAAATTGGTCGAAAATTTTTTGAAAAAAATTGGGACAAAAAATTGATTTTCCTTGATAATCAGGGTACTTCCCTGAAAAATCAGGGAAAATCAAGGAAACTCAGGATTTAAAAAAACGAAAAACGACCCAGGCGTTTTTTTAAAAAGAGACGTCGTTTTTTAAGAAAAAACGCCGTCGTTTTTTTTGCCCAACCCTGGTGGTCAGTTTACAAATTAAGAGGTTTATTGCGTGCTTTATATTTTGCTGTTGATCGTATATTTTGCATTAAGAGCTGCAGCACTAATTTCGGCCGGCTTAAAAGTTATTCAATCGGTGTCGGGGAACAACTTTTACGCTGGTTGAAAATAGTGCTCCAAACGCTATCAGTCACAAAATACAGGCGAAACGAGCTGCAAGGAAAAAGCTGTTGCCCACAGGATGACAAAAGCATTGCAGCAAGCAGTGACCAGGGTTGGGCAAAAAAAACGACGGCGTTTTTTCTTAAAAGAACGACGTTTTTAAAAAAAACCACTGGGTCGTTTTTCGTTTTTTTAAATCCTGAATTTCCTTGATTTTCCCTGATTGATCAGGGAAAGTACCCTGATTTTCAAGGAAAAAACAATTTTTTGTCCCATTTTTTTCAACAAATTTTCGACCAATTTTTACTTTGTCGAAATACGTCGATATACGGAGTTTCACTTTCAATGATGACCCCGGCCAAGTTGGTCCCATGATGCGGGTCTGATATGGGATCTTAACAACTCGCTAGAAAAGGGTGAAACCCGTTGATTTTGCCTCAGGACACATAGAATTACTTCATTTAACCACGTTTTCTTCCCAACATGAGCGTTTTCCAATTTTTTGGGGGCATATTTTGGTCATCTGGGTGTTTTAAAAAAACGTTTTTTATTTAAAAAAAACGGTTTTTCTAAAAAAACGATTTTTTGAAACCAAAAAAACGTTTTTTGCCCAACCCTGGCAGTGACACGGCGCATACCTTGGCACTAATGCCTCCAAGTACTTATATAAGTTGACCATTGTACATACTGCGTGACCAAGATAAGAACGCAACCGTTTTTAAAACTTGTTCTCTGCGTAGTTGAGTTAAGTGGTTTTCACATGGGTTAGTACAGCAGTTGAACGTAAATTTCCATAGTTTTTTGTCAGGATAATATGATACGATGAATCATCATCAAGCTGGGGAGTTATTGGCGGGACCAGGGTTGTTTAAAAAAGTTGTTAATTAAAAAAATTGAAAAATTTTTTTTTTGAAACTCAGATTTTGTTTTTTTTGATGAAAAAAGTAAAAGTTGCCCAAAATGGGCTGAAATGTTCAAAAATGGCCTTTTGTGCCAGTTTTGCGTTCGACCGATGTGTTACTCAGGGTTGGAAAAAAAATTTTTTTAAAACAATTTTTTTAAAAAAAAATTTTTTTTAAAAAGTCTGAGATTCGGGGAAATTTTACCAAACTTGCCTAAAAAAACGCGCAAAATCGCGAAAAAATGCAACTTTAATTGAAAGTCACTTTTGTGACTTGGTTGGCATCACAAGGCAATCACAATCACAATTACATGCCCCAAAGGTGATTTGTGAAGAAAATTTTTCGACCCTTGAGAAAAAATGACAAAAAAATAACCCCCAAAAAAGGCCATTTTTGGACGTTTTAGAACATTTTGTTCCCCCGAAAATTTAAAAAAAAATTTTTTCAAAAACCTTTTTAAAAAAAAAATTTTTTGTTTGCCCAACCCTGGTGTTACTCACCTCTGAAAGGGTTGCGTTCCCATATTGGTCACCATGAATGTGCGCTATGTTGTGATCAATCAAAGATCCAACAGTGAAACATCACCCGAACTCACTATCAACTCTGCCATTATCTTTTGTGCGACGATGTTTGATGCCGGCAGTTGATCTGCCACGCCCGTGTGACACGCGTCTCAGACCAGCGGTAACGCGTCTCAGACCAGCGGTACCGCGTTGGTTTTGCATCGCATGCGGCAAATGTTGTGGTGCCTGTCGACCGCACGTGGCTGCAGGTGGCGGTGGAGCTGCACAGGTCGTTTGCGCAGTGCCCTCCGTAACGTGGCCCCACGTGTTTTCTGAAACATTACCGATGCAAATGCAACTTTAATGAAGCTCCATTGTCGGCAGCGCGACGACATGATACGGCACATATATACTGCCTAATAAGTGATATCAAACTTGGTGATCGGATCGGATCGGGCGTCATGTTGATGTTCCCCTTAAATAAGTAACTTTTAAGCTGAACACAATTAGTGGCATCACTATAATTCTAAATATCCTGAATGTACAAAAGTCACGTGACCAAGCAATGGTTGAGTTATTATCACGTGACCTTGGTAGCACCGGTCACATCCGGCCCGATCAAGCATGGTAATGCGCGTGTGTCTACCCAGTGCGGTTGCCTAAAACTTGAGCGAGCCTGGTATTGAAACAATCTATAGCCTAAAACTAAAAAATAGGACCACTCCGAATCGGGAAAAACGGATTAGCGGGCCAGCTAACCCGCTAATTCACATCACATTGTGAGAGCACGCTCGTTTGCGGATTTAGCGGTTTAGCGGGAGTAACATTTCGCTCCCCCGCTAACCCGCTAATCGGGTAATTTTTCTATGTGAGACAAAACGCGGGCGCATATCGCCCGCTCACCGGCGTGCTATGTGAGATCGGCCTAAGTGCATGCTTCAGTCAAGTCAAGGCTCAAGCACTGCCAAAAGCTTGGGACAAAACCTATATTATAACGGATATACTGTACATTCGACAACCTGGTTCATCACTGCAATCCATACAATCGGTTTCACCATCACCCACCCATGATGACGGGATGCACTTGGTCTTGTCTTTGCACATAAACGTGTTCGCGCCACAAATGCCTGCAGAAGATTTTGTTCAAGTTTAGCAACCTGGTAGAAAAAGTGCACTGCGTTCGCCCGATCGGTTTGTGGCTTATTGTGGCCAAATCAGCTCCGAATACTTATTCAGGATTGCTTGCAAGTTGACAACAGAGTTGACGATGATCCAATCAGCCCGGTTTGTCCGCGCCCCGTGAATAGTATACCTACCTGGTTCATCACTAGCGTCGTCGCAGTCAATGATCTGATCGTTAAACTTGCACGACGGAATGCACTCATTGCTGTTGGCGCACTTCCACTGGCCTTGCGCACATGATGACTGTTCTTGGCTGGATCGGGCCATCGTGCCGCGTTTAGACGGCGACACTGCCGAGGGAGAAGGTCGCCCGCTGTTGGAGCTTGTGGGACGACGACCACCACGGCGACTGCCCTCAGCTGACGCGAGCATTGCCATCAGGCAGACAAGCAGAAGAATGGAGAATGACTTCATTGTCAATAATATTTGTTGGCCAAATGAAAGTCCACAAAGGTTTTCGCGTGTCACCAAATGGAATTGACTAACTGTCAGGAAAGCACACCGGTTCCTTTTATACTATTCATTGGCGGAAGTCTTGTGTTATTGAACGTGTGGGCTCAGCTTGTGGGTGTGAAAATGTCATTTTTTGGAATTGTAATGCTCAAACACAGCTGTTGGGCGAAATTAATTTCCTGTAGTAAACAACAACCCTCACCGCGCCAAAAAACGCACAAACAAAACCAAAAAAAAAAAAACCACCCCCCCCCCCCCCAAAAAAAAAAAACAACAAAAACACCCCCACCTTAAGTGACCTTGTCTATGCGTTAAATTCAAGTGGACAATTAATGTTGTGAACAAATGAGACCAACACACGTGGGCTCTTCAAAGTTTATATCAACCCCCGAATATATCATGCCCACTTACTTTGAGGGCAATAAATCTAAAATAAAACTAAAACTGGCACAAGTGGCTCACAACAACTTTCCAAAAATGACAACTTTCCAACAAAGTGGCTTGTGAATTCCAAACATGACCTTTCCAACCAGCAACAGTGCCCACGTTCAATAACAGAGCAGTGATTTCCTCCAGGCAGTGAGCGATATTTATCTGCAACGAGATTCTTCGCTTTTCCATCTGATGTAATCTTATTAGTTCGTTACGCATTCAATAACCACACAATCCAATTTTTTTATTCATTCGCGTTGTGAAACTGAATTTGCTGAATTTGCTGAAACTGAATCGCATTTGCAATGGGGAGGGTCGTCCAATTAGTGGTCAAAAACTGGTCTTCATCACTGATTCATGTCTTGTTTGAGGCCTTACGAATTCGAAAATGAATATTTTACATTTCGCCTCCAGGTTATTCACAAGTAGTACTCTTGATTAATTTGGTGATCATGGAAATCTTAACTGTCGAGTTCACGTCAATCGTGATCAATAAAATTCAATGCTCGTAATCGTGGTTTCGATAACTGTCGAGTTTCAATTTGCAAGAACGAGAAAGCTTGGTGTTTTTTGTTCGATATATGGTTACTTTCCCTGAAAGCAGAGAACAAACATTAATTCACAACTTTGAGTCTGCATCGCAACAAAATGCACGTGGGAATGCCATTTTCGCACCTTTTTCGCCTTCTTTTCTCTCTTTTTGTCTTCTTTTTCTCCGCGATAGATGGCCCCACCCAGCATACCACACATCAGGCATGAAACCACAGCACCTGTACATTTGGTAATGTGAACGATCCTCGTCCTGGCCAAAAACAGTCATCTATGCATTTCCAAACACAGAGGCCTGAGTTTTACAATCCGAATAGCCCAGGTGCCTATCGCAGTCCGCCTTGGTTTGCGACTGCTTTCCCAGAAACCCAGGACCCTTCTATGACCCTAACTTGCCGAGTGGAATTTCTTGGGCCCGAAAGGACCATGTTTTGTGCCCTGAACCCTGCATACATATTGATAACGAAATGCTGCTGTTGGCGATCACACTCACCGATACTTGCGAGCACAATCAGAATGGCCAGCCAGTTCAAGCGGCCCGTCCTGTCTGGGCGTTCGTACACCAGGTGCACCGTATCTGAAGAACGACAAAAACGGAAATACTCTGACTTGCACACGCACTTTGAGGGCACGTGGCCGCTCCTGTTTGTGTGTAACCAGTCTTGTCTGTCACTATCTACAAGTATGTTGTGTATTTACAGAACATCGATTTTTGTTTAAAGTTCCACGACCGATATCATAAATGGCAAGAGCTACGTAATCATTTCCATTTAAATTTAATGCATAACTAGACAGGACCCGTGCCTACGGCCCGGCTACAGCGCCGCGCCAGTGCCGTGCCACCCCCCCCCCCTCCCGAAGACCCGTTAGCATACCCAAAGCTACCCGTGAAAATTGACCCGTGCCCCCGAGGGAGGGGGCCACACACATACACACATACACGTCTTCCTGTATTAGTGGTATAGATTACTCTCAAAACAGTAACACTAGAATAATCTCAAGTGTATACACCACTTACTTCCCCCTTCATCCCTGCACGAATCGGTGAACTTGATGCCCCCATCCAATAGCCAATCCCCGTTGTTGCACGTCAATGACTTGGACTTTGTCCCGTCCGACCATGAACCAGTGGTACAATGCGCCTGGATCTGTAGCACAAGGTCAAAAACATCAAATAAGAAGAGGGCTATATATTTTCACGACCATAGCTAAAAGTTAACTTTAAATGTGAGACGATCTTCTGGAATATATTGCTCACAAACCTGTTCGTCAAAGTAGTAACGATCCAGCACGGGCTCAACGCGCACGGCCGATATAGTTACTCCAGATGCGTGGCAGTCTGCAAATGCAGATTGATTGCTGCAACTTTTGAAAAATTGCACGATTGATTCTTGTTGCCTCACTGATTGACAAACTATGTCAGAAATGAATATTGCCTTTGATTTCGTTTCGTTGACTATACTTGAAAACAATATTGATAGACTTTTTGTGAAAGCATCAGTTAACACAACGACAGATTGTTTGATTGATTTGAAAAAAACGGACACGATCGACACGGCAGCAACGCGTTGAGCGCCGGGCTCCATTGCCGCGACGACTGGCAGGTCATCCGTTGCTCGCGGTCGTCGTTCTTGTTGATCGTAAAGCCTTTATCGCACATCACCACCAGCACGTCGCCGGCGTAGTAGCGCTGTTTGACGTTCACGTAGCTCGAATGGGCTGGGGCAGCCGCCGGCGGGTCGCATTCTGAATGGAGTTGAACAGGATCGCAAGTTTGGGATTGCAATCGGCGCTAAACAGACAAATTTTCGGGATTGGGATTGGTCAAAAGTTCGAGAATGGGATTCGGCATCGCGCTTGGAGCAAACAATTTTAATCATATAAAAGTTGGATAATTTGAGGATGTTTTTTCATAGCTTTGTCACTCTAGCTCGGTTGCAAGTCCCTTGGGGATAAAAAATTGATCTAAACTGAAACCGTTTCGAGTTAAAATATGAAACCCGATGAAAAGTAAACAATTTTGTGGCAAAATAACAACAGGTCTTGATGTTGGTAAAAGGCTTCTAATACCGAAAGTTTCGGGATCGGGATTGGGGTTAGAGTTGGGACTGGGATAGGATCGGAATTTACTTCGTAATATTAGGCTTCGGGATTCGGGATCTGAATCCAAAAATACTTCGAGACTCCGAACTTCGGCATCGGGAACGTTCGGTCCCGCTGGAAAGCTAATTCTCAACGAAGATCATACTTCGACTGCAAGAGCATATATCATTCCAAAACGTTTCGACTGACCAGGGTCACACGCGTTCAAGTTGTTCACGCTCGGGTACCAGTTGCGTGACGATTGGCAGCTCATCGTCTGCTGTTTGCCGCCGTTCGGTTTGATCGAATAGCCGTCGTTGCACCGGCTCGTCAGACTGTCCCCAGCGTAGTAGCGTGACTTGGTGGACAGATAGTGCGCGTTGGCGGGGGTGGCAGGGGACGCGCATTCTGAAGCGATATCAAGCCCCCCTTATCTAAACCTGTTTCGAATTAATTGCAAAACTATGGTGCGGATCTGTGTGGTTGGGCAGCATCAGTGCTGTGTAGTCCAACCACAAGCTCATGAGACGACTGTTTTTGAAGTTGGCTTGTGCGGATCCAATAAGTTTCCGGTTCCACGTATTTCGGAAATAAAAGAAAGAGAAACGCACGTATTTAGCAAAACACACGCTCTCCACATCGGTGCGTTCATTCCCTTTGCACTCCCAAAACATTTGTGTTTTAAACAACGCTGCTGTTCGCTTAATCACGCAACAAATTGAGGTCAGCCAGCTGGAGCTTGTCATCATCTCTCTCTCCGCTCAATCTCCTTCTTTTCCGCTTCGAAACTGTGTAACCGAAGCATTTTTGAATTTGGCCAAGCAAGCTTTAAAAAGAGTCCTCTCATGTGCTCGTGGTTGGACTATACGCTTTGTTTTTGTTCAGGCCAGTGAAGATGGAGGGAACGAAAGAACGACTTCGCAGAAGACGCGTGGTTCAAACAATGCACGAGAGCGGTTTATTGAAGATGTCTAAAAAACGACAGCAGACCATGCAGTTATTGTTATCCACCTGTGTGTTACCACACACACACACACACACACACACACACACACACACACACACACACACACACACACACACACACACACACACACACACACACACACACACACACACACACACACACACACACACACACACACACACACACACACACACACACACACACACACACACACACACACACACACACACACACACACACACACACACACACACACACACACACACACACACACACACACACACACACACACACACACACACACACACACACACACCTGGACTGCAAGCGCTGAGCGAGCTGGGCGATGGATTCCAATATCGTGACGACTGGCACGTGATCGTTTGCTCTATCTGCCCGTTCGGTTTGATCGAATATCCGCTGCTGCATCGCGCCGTCAACACACGACCGGGTGAATATGGACGCCAGTTGCTCGTGTAGTAGGCGTTGGCCGGGGCAGCGGGAGCCAGACAACCACCTGCGCGAACATCGGCGTACAGTATTTTCATTTTGTTAGTCAGTTCTCTGGCTCCTTTAAGGTCGGTTTGTACTTCTGACTCCTCGGCGCAGTAGGAGTCAGAAAATTGTGACTTCCCTATCCGATTGACTGCTACCCCATTTATACTCGAGCGCAGTCAAAACGATGGCAGGCACGAAAAAAGTATAAATGCGTCGGGCAGTCAGGGACTGGCAGTCACCGATTCTGACTTCCGGCAGTCAAAAACAGCAAGTTAAAAAGTTTTAGCTTTCTGAGCAGTTTTGAGCTGACTCCCGCACATGTTTTGGTGTTTATCGGTAGATCTGGATGAGAAAACATGGTTTGTGTCGAAAAAAAATAGAAGGCCCCCATCATTCTCACCACTACTGTTTGAGTCTTGTTGACTGCCCGGGAAAAAGAAGGTACTTTTGAACATCACTTTGTCGTTTGAATGCTCTTTATTTTGGCTTTAAAAATTGCCCACGGCGTTTCTGAGTTAGTTTCGATAAGCGCTGGTGTCATTGACCGAACAGAAACAAGCCTCTCAATGAACCAAAACAATTCAGTCTGAGCAAAAACCCAGACCAAATGAAGTCTAACTGTAAGCCTAAGAGTGCTGACAAAATATGCGTTGGCTAAAGCCGCTGGAAGATCAATATCATTCTGATATTTTGGACTCTAATATTGTTCAAACAAACTGGTCTCGCTCAAGCTGAGCTTGCTTCGCCCAAACACCCGCTCTCAGACTTTAGCATACGAAAAAATGTCTCTATTGACACGAATGACACAGATGAAGCAAACGGGCCGCAGTTATTTGGTTGCACCCCCCCCCACCCCAGCTGGCCACTCACTGTAATGGGCCTGTTCACAGAGGTAGTAGAAGGTGGCATGGCACAGTTCGTCGTTCAGGCCCGGTGTGTTCGGTGTATCATAATACATGCATCTGAACTCGACGCAGCATTCGCCTGTGCAACAAACAGTGCAATTGGATTGTATACGCTGCCTTAGTTTATGAGATGCTCGATAGCCGGCCGCCGGACGGATAACGGAGCACTGCCGGCTTGAGCGAACAAAGTAAGAACAGGCTTCGACAGATCAAGGTGCAAAGCATCCGGGTCTGCGCCAAACGCACTAAATTAATCCCGAATGTATAGTCCGACAACAAGTAACGCAGAATTTATGGCAGTCAACCTGCCTGATTCGTAAAGCGGAAAACGTGCGCGCTCGCTTCAGACATGAAAATTGGAATGGTTCGACTGGGGTTACGGTAGCAAGCAAAAAAACCGCGAGCGAAAGAAAGAGAAAAAGAAGTGGCCAAAGCATGAATTTTTCTGCATAACGACACAAACGAAGGCAACCATACGTAGTGGCTGCCGGCCAAAAATTTAAAAAAAAACTTTTTGACGGCACCGAAGCGTTGAATAAGCCGAGTTTGAAGATGAAGAAGAAGAAAGAAAAGAAAAAGAAAAAATGTCTGCGAACTTCCGGTCTAAAACCGGGCAAGCTTATCACTGGATTTTCCGCTTTACCAATCAGGCAGTGTGGCTGCCATAAATTCTGCATTAGCTGTTGCTGGACTATAAGCCTGAAGCAAAACCGATGCCCAACCTAAAGTGAGGAATCCTATATAATAGCATTCCTTTCTTGTATAATTCATTCTTCACCACATAACCGATAAACTCTCACACATTCCCATCTTCAACTGGTGGACCTGCGGGGTAATCGTGCCAGATAATGCCACGTTGGTTGTTTATGCCCTTGCTGGCTTCCCCTGTTTTGGCCATCGCTGAAGGAAGACTGTGAGTGGAGTACCACCAACGACGTTGAAGCGGGAAAGATCTACAGGATGAACACTGTGGGTGGAGTACCACCAGCGGACTCGTTGAAGCGGGAAAGATTACGCAGCTCGAATAATCAGACGATGTGCCACTTTAATTGATGATGGATATTTGATTGATTGGTGAATGGACGACCGTGCCGTTTTGGGCCGTGGAGTGCCCGCGCCTGGTGTGCGCTCGTGTATTTGGGCCATGGAATTGCCCTGCGCCGTGGAGTGCGCTTTGTTTGTGCCGTCGAGCCGTTTGATGAGAAAACTTCGGACCGCAAGTGTCGTGTAATAAACTTCGAGTGGATCAAATTTCGGACCGCTGCGTCGTGGAATAAATTTGGAAGAAGAAACTTTGGACCAAAAGCGTCGTGGACTAAATTTCGATGAAGAAAATTTCGGACCGATCGGGTCGTGGACCAAACTTTGATGATGTGCTGCGTGGCCGACGTGCAACGTGGATGATATTGATGCGTGTGATGTGGCCGGTCGATGAAACATTGAATGTGATGAAGAATGGAAGATGAATAGATTTGATGACGTTGAATGTTTCAAGATGACGTTGGTTGAAACGTGACGTGGACTTTGAATTTTGGGTTTGTGATGGAGAGCGCATGGCGTAGTAAGGGTGTACGAAACAATAGTTACGGGAACAGTTGAAACTAATTGCCAAGCGCGTGATCTTTTAGTTAGAATTTCTTGCCACTTATGCTCTACCATTTCTGTTTTTTTGCTCCTTGGCAAGGGGAGGAGTGAGGAATCCTATATAATAGCATTCCTTTCTTGTATAATTCATTCTTCACCACATAACCGATAAACTCTCACACATTCCCATCTTCAACTCTAACTTGACCACGTGATATGTATGTATGCATAGAGAAGTCAGCAGTTTTGGTTCTGTTTTATCTTCTTTGCTCCAAGTGGTCTGAGCCAAACTGGCTTTGCTCAATGCTGATGCCCTCCTCAGCAATACCTCGTCCACCCATGTTGTTGGGTTCGTTCGGTTGCCAGGCATTCATATCGACCAGTGAATTGTCGACAGCCGAGTTGATCCAGTAGTTCCTGTTCGTGTGTACCGATGTGCCGCACGCGGTCGACTGCGCGCCGACGAACGTATTAGCACGCGACGTGCGTTGACGGCACGGTTGGCGGCCGGCTGCTGTCTGCAAGAATGACTGGTCTGGCTTATGGAGATTGGGTGGAATTCACAAAACAAAGTCAAGCTCACCGTCAAGCTCAACGTCAAGTTCAACGTCAAAAAATTGGGAAAGAAAATTACGCACAAGAGTTTATGCCACAGACTGTATTCCGCATCCGCATTCTGCAAAAGTGCAAAACTGACAAAATAAAGCAAACAACGAAAATAAATAAGACAAAAAAACTGCGGAATACAGTTTGCGGCATAAAATCTTGCGCGTGAATTTCTTTCCCAATTTTTTGACGTTGATGTTGACGGTGAGGTTGACGTTGAACTTGACGTTGAACTCGGGATAGTTCAACGTCATTTCACACGTGACGTTGAGCTTGACGTTGCGCTTGACTTTGTCTTGTGAATTCCACCCATTGACGTTTCGCGTCAACGTGTCGATGCGCCATATCGAATCTGCAAACTTGACTACGATTGGATGACGCTTGACAAGAGAAAGTTTGGTTGTTATCGCGCGCTCTTTGCGATGCAAACTTGAAGCACCCAGTCTCAATCACCCGTAAATGTTATTGTTTGTTACGTTCAGTCAAGGTCATAGGGTGGAATTTTCGAAACGGTGTAAAGGTCAGTTGGGCGTAAAGGTCGGTGTAAAGTTCGGTCGAAAGCTCGGTTGGCGTAGCTAGGTGTAAACGTGAAACATTGCCTATTATTAACGTGGAATGTTTCAAGTTCACACCGACGTCTATCACACTGAGCTGTCGACCGAGCTTTCCAGCGACCTTTACACCCAACTGACCTTCACACCGTTTCGAAAATATCACCCGTAGTACTTGTATGCCATCAAAATTGATGCAGTTGTTCATTACGAACAGGATCTACAGTACACATAGTTCGATCGGTTGTTGCCGAAAACAGGCCGAGAAGCGTGTCCGTTCCTCCATACCTGCACGCCTTCGAGACCGTCCAGAATTTTCCATTTGTTTTCAGCCTTCACCAGATGTCCTTGTTGCCATTCTGTCGATTGGATCGATGCACACATGGACCGAGCAGTGTCCCAGTTCACTCGAGCACCCCAACCTTACCAAATTATAGGTTGAAGATATAAAGGACAAAACTGCGTTCTGACCGCAGCAATTTTCAAAATGGGTCAAATCTTAGTATCTACATAATATAGCACGGCAGAATACTCCCGCTGAATACTCTCACCACTGAAACACGTGTCGTACGCGTGTGAATAGTAAAAGTAGTCGCCGCGTGAAGATCGTTGCTCTCGGCATGCGCGCGCTAACTGCTCGCTGATCGTTTCGGTGTGTCGGTTGGGAAACTGGTTGACGAACACCAACAGCAGGAGAAGAATGTGCTCGGATCGGGATTTGGTCGGAAATTTTGACGATGTCATGATGATGATGTGATGAGTGGTTTGTCGAAGATGTTGAATTGTGTGAATCAAGCTAGAGCTGTGAGAAAATGAACTTTGAACAAGCTTTGATCGCCAGCTGAGCACATGTTGAGGTCCGACGCATGCCACTGTATAACCGCACGCAACGGGCAACGGTGCTCAACACCAGTACGGCTTATTTTTACACTCGTAGTATTGATACTTTTATCCGGGTAAACAATATATAGGACGGTGTAGCTAAACGGATTTGCGTTGAAATTGCCACAAGTGGTTGTTCAGTGGCATGGTGGGGCAATTTCCATCCCAGCACAGACGAAGCCTCGCTCTGTGATGCATGTGGTACTCTCAAATTTAATCAACTCACAAGATTAAAGAAATGTAATGCAATCAAGGTGGAAACAACGAATGCACCAGTTTGTTGTAGAACTGAATCAATCGGATCAATCCAAATGAATCACAAAACTAGGCAGTGGACACGGTTCACTGAATATTGCATCCGAAGCCGAAATGTACATTTCATCTGTAAATTTTGGACTGTTCAACAGCGTCACACTTCTGTTGAACGTCTACAGACTTCCATCCACACCACATCTTCTAAACAAAATCAGATTATCTTTTTGATTATCGGTGTAACAATACTTATAACGATAATTAGGCACGCATCAGGGAGCACTTTCTATTTCATACAATAAAAACTTACAAATTGTAGCCAAAAGTTACAAGCAATTGTAAATCCACTTTCCACAATAGGCTTTGTATCCAGTTACAATTTTTTGTAGCTGGGTACAATAGAGCTGAAAATGTTTCGATGGAACGATTTTCTTTAGCTTAGGCAACCATGAAAACGCATGTTTGATAAAATTAGTTTCCAATAAATTGCTTCTTGGGATGATAAACATTATTTAAAAAATTGGGCCCGGGTCAAATAATGGATAAATAATCAAATTGTGTCGAGTTAGGACGGTCCCACCGGTGCATCCCCAGTTTTTTCTTTTTCACACAATTTTTCTCTTTCTTACAATGCGAGTTACAAAAATTTTCCTTTGAAGCTCCATACAATTGTACCCAGTTACAATTGTAACTTCTTACAATTGTATCACTCACAATTGTAACTGCGTGAAGTGACTTTTGTACCTGGGGTACAAATTGTAGTGCTTTTTTGTAAGAACTTACAATTTGTATGAAATAGAAAGTGCTCCCCAGGTGACGTACCTCTGCTGCGCGAAAGCTCCAACTGCTTTCTTCGCAAATTGTGCAATCAGGCAAAGTTCATATTTCCAGCTCCCAAAAAACCGTTGCGCGCGGTTCGCTGGTCGAATTCGATCGGCCGAGCAGTTCGTGACCGAAAACGCCACTTCCGAACGTTGTCCGGCCGAATGCCAAATGTTGCGGCAACATTAGAGGATGGGACCAGTGTTTTTACGTCAGATACAGGCATCCACATAATTATCTAACCACTGGTGCGTTTCGACACTGTCATTGCCCAGCGTATATAGTTGTCCCCTGTGCCTGACCGCTAGGAGACACATGTGTTTGTGGTGACAGTCACACGATTGTGACTGGGTTGCCTTGAGGACTGCATTGAAGCAAAAAATGACAACGTTATTGGTCAGCCGGCTTTGAGGGTACGACTTAGCGCAGACCAATGGCACGTGCTGTTTCGGCCCCTTATGTAATCCGGGACGATCGTCAGAGACGAAATCGCCAAGGACGTAATTAGTTGCGCATCTTTTGTTCACCAAGGACGAAGCCTGGTTTCCATCGTTACAAAGGAGGATGTTCTCGCCACCTCACAAATCACCCCAGACGCACTTCACTGACAGGCAGGACGGACGAGAGACAGCACGGTAACGTTTGATGCAGATCGTGAATCATGACTGTTGAAGTCTTCGCCGTGCTTACATATATGCGATTTGGGGTATTTAAGAATTTCCGTCGAGCACCCTGTGCTGGAACCATTTTTTTTGGAAAGTGTACCTCAATGACCGTAATGAAAATCCTCCCAACGGCGTCTCTGCTTTCAGCATGGACATCAACAAACTGTACCGAAATGGAAGTTTAGTTCTGATGACGAAGCAGATTAAAGGCCTTGATTACAATTCTTCTCGGTGTGAAAACATGTTTGCAAACGATCGAAAATTGCTGGCAA
>JASAMV010003762.1:0-13480 GCA_030248065.1 Rhynchonema sp. JSB1_4
AGACCAGAGCCAACAACAACACAAAGAATTGAGCGAGCATTCGCTCGAATACAGTTCACACGCGACTATGTACAAAGCCATTACTGGAGCTAAATTCTTGTTGTTGCCCACTTTTTGACTTTTACCACACGCAAAATACCTAGCCGATGAATTTTGTTGCGCTTTAGATATACCTATTTGATGTGATCAGTGGCGTAGGAGAGGGGTACCTGGGGCACAGGTACCCCCTCAGCCGTTTAGGGGGATGCCGTACCTCCTCTGAGAAGTCACAAGATGGAGAAAAGGACCCCTAAATCGCAAGATTTTTACTCTCGAACACTTCAAAAGTAAAAAAATCGCACGATTCGCTCATCAAATACACGCATTGTTACTGGCTTCCAGCGGTTTTGGGAACAAAAAAGTCAAAATTTTCGCTTTGCTACTGCTTTGAATGATACGTGATTTCATTGGTGCGGTGCCGAATTTGAACAAGCACATAGTGGCGTGGGACAGTGTGGTTCCTGGTCCGGCGAGGCAGTTAGTGTACTTACCCAGTTTTTCGGAGCGGCGGTTAGTGTACGTCCCTGGAAAATTTTACCTATGTTTGCAGCTTTTTGAAAAAAATTCTCCATAAAAAGGGTATTTTGGCGACTTTTGACAAACATTGACCTAGAAATTACCCATGTTGGGCCAAAAACACCAATTTTAGGCCTAAAAATGCCTACCTTAGGCAAAAATTGAGGCTGTTAGTGTACCCGGTGCGGCTGTTAGTGTAATAGTGTACCTTGGTCGCGGCGGTTAGTGTACCTCAGGGGGGCCCCCCTCCCACTTAGAACTTCACTGGCGAGTGGATACCTGGGGCAGGGTTGGAAAAAAAAATTTTTTTAAACAAGTTTTTAAAAAAAAATTTTTTTTAAGATTTTTTTTAAGAAGTCTGAGATTCGGGGAAATTTTACCAAATTTGCCTAAAAAACGCGCAAAATCGCGAAAAAATGCAACTTTAATTGACAAGTCACTTTTGTGACTTGGTTTGCATCACTTATGAAGAGTGTTTACGTCATTTCGGTGCGATCCAACAGTCTGTGCTTGATATGGACCGATGATTGCTGCTCTGTGGTATCGGACACAACAGTTTGTGGCCGAATAAGCAAGATTCACTTATAAACCACACAGAATTGAGAATATAAGCTGCAGAAATACTTGTCGGGTAGCTGAATCGGTCGTATATGACCGACCTGATGGGTCATGACATCGAAGTACCATGTAGGTACATGCATACTGTGTCCCATGTATCACGGGAAGGTATAATAACATCATTTGGGGTATGTTAGGTACCAAATACATGCCCCAAAGGTGATTTTGTGAAGAAAACTTTTCGACCCTTGAGAAAAAATGACAAAAAATAACCCCCAAAAAGGCCATTTTTGGACGGTTTAGAACATTTTGTTCCCCCGAAAAATTTTAAAAAAAAATTTTTTTTTAAATTTTTTTCAAAAACCTTTTTTTTGCCCAACCCTGACCTGGGGTACAATACCCCTCAGCCACTCAGTGGGTACCGTACCCTTCCAGAAATCACGAGAAGGAAAAAGAACCCCCCAGATCGCAAGATTTTGTCTCACGAGCACTGCAAAAGTCAAAAAGTCGCGCGTGCGCGCGTCAGACACACGCGCTCATTTTCACTGGCTGTTGGGGCTTCCGGGAACAAAAAGGCAAAATTTTGTTCTGATCTGACTGATACATTTTTTTAAAAATTTTTTTCAAAAACCTTTTTTTTTAAATTTTTTTTTGCCCAGCCCTGATAGTTGGCATCGAAATCAAGAACATTACTTTTGACGAACTTTACCAAAGTGGCGATTACCTATCGAACCGCAAACATGGCCTTTCGGGAACAAAACTGTCCGATATGAATGCACATCTGCTCATGATAATCAGGAATTACAATAGAAATTCAAAATCACACTGGGACGTGATACAGTATACATATGTACAGGAGTTCTAGCTAGTGTACCTTTCTCATCTCTTGTTACTATGTGACACTAGGCACAACTACAGTATATGTACATTGACACGAACAATGCAATTTTATTTTTGTGACAAAGTGAAAGGGTGTAAAGCTGTATCTAATCAGGGACAGTTTGTTAGCTATGTAAAGGCAAACTACGCCAACACGAGCCCGATTTCGAAGGTGGTGTGTACTCGCTGGGAAATTTTGTGTGAATCGCATTCACACATTTCTGTGTGATCACCAAACACACACTTTTGTGTTATTTTAATGCCTGTTCACACAAAAGATGTGCAATTTTGGAACATATGCACAAAAATGTGTGAAAATAACACATTTTTGTGTGAACTTCTCCAGATGTTTCACACGCGCGAAAACGAAGTTATGTTCTTTGGTTTTTTTGATTTTCGTGTTTTCTACGGCAATGGACCGGAAGCCAAAACGATGGCTTCAGCTTTTTGGGTCTGATAAGTGAAATAGTAATGCCAGTTTTTTATTGTTTTTTTTGCGCGAAATACTCATTTTTTATTGTTTCATTTCCACAGAGAAAATTTTTCCGAACGCTTCGTACTTCGATGACAGAGGTCCACCGCCACATGATTGAATTGAACAAAATTACATTCTGCTGCATATGAACCGACAAAAATCCGCTTCGGCCGAATTGATGTCAATGGTAAGCTGTTTCTGCGAAATTGTTAACTTGTGTGGTATCTGTTACTGTCTCAAGTCAACCAGCGTATTATTTGTAGGCATAATGCTATCTAAAACCCTAAATTAATCAAGTGCATTTTTATGTCAGACCCCACCGAACACCACAGCTACACGCCGAACGCAACTGGTGCGACCAGATCGATGATGACCACTGACCAGCCTAGTTGTGTGCGAGATCGATCGCCCAGCTGACATGTGCTGATATGAGCTATTTATTGTAGTTCAGAAACAGTTTTAGTCATAGTCTTATATATTCCGGACTGCGTATTACTTTCACCGTATATCTGTTCGCACAAGATATTGATGCTTTCTGTTCATGCTGTGTTGAATTGTGTTTTCTATCTTGACCACAAAAATAAAATAAAGTGATCAGCCCTACTAATTGAAAAAATCACACACGCGAGGGGAACGACGTGCACATTAAAGTGTATTTAATCACACAAAAATGTGTGAAATTCACACAATTCCGCTATTGTGGTTAAGGATATAAATCACACAGGAAATGTGTGAAAATTCACACACAATTCTACCTATTTCCTGAAAGGTCTATTTCTGTGTGAATAATCACACAAAATGTGTGATTTGGTCTTCCTATTTCCCAGCGAGTATTCAAAACGAATAGAAAGAGAAAATCATCATGCTCCACTCTGTGTTCTTCAACGTGTAACATTTCCCAAATCAGCAGCCACGTCAGAATGTTTATTCTGTCAGCTGCGAAATCGGGCTCGTGTTGGCACACATAGTTTGCCTTTATGTACTTCAGTTCCGCTTGTCAGCAGCTCTGCTCACCAGTCTCGACACACGAGGGCGACACGCTCTAAAACTGCATGATCAAACAGTGGATGTGCATAACTGTGATGCAGCAAAAGCTCGCTAGGTTTTGGAATACACGTCGGAATCTACCGTATAATACATGTGTGTTATTGCACGCAAACTGACGCGATACCGCAGCATTGGGCTTATTGACATGTGGTCAACTCTGGTGGTCAACGATAGTCGTCAACTCTCTCGCCGAAAGCCATGTATTATCCCTCGCTCCAGGGCTGCTCTGAGTTGACGACTTTTGTTGGCGATCTGTTTTGACCACATATCAACTAACTATTGGTCGCTCAATGACTAAATCAGAATTCATCTACCCTGATCTTCAGGTTCAACCTTAACCACTATGCTACTTGTATTTTTGACAAAACATTTACAGCTCAAAATAATCCGGCATGGCACCCACGTTGCTGCAGTTCTGAAAAATTTTGGTGACTGCATGGCTTGTGTGTGATTGTGCAACGAAACGTCATTGCCCCGTCACTTTCCCTCCACACGATTCAGGAAAAAAATTTGACCAATTCTTATGTATATAGTCATTGTGCGACCAATATGTAGTCAGCATTGCAGTATCCAATGGATAATTAATCATTTTAGAATAATGGGCTCTGTCTGACACGGACACGTGCTCGCCTAAAATTCAAAGTATGTACATACCAATCTAGCATCGCACATAAAGCTCTGAGTTTTTGCTTTACTAACCATGCAACCAATCGTTGGCTTTTTTCGTAACCACTGAAAAAATATGTCGCAAAAACTTGAAAATGGCCCCACGATTGACCACAGCAGCAGCATGGAGCAGGAAAAAGATCGTGGAAATGGATGGAGCAGAGCGAAAAGGGCACTTGGTACATATGTGTAATTGTTGATTAGATTCACCTTCGAATGACATCCAATGAAAACGGTTGTATACATGTTTCCATCTTTGTGTTATTAACGCGTTATAGTCTGGGAGCATTTTTGTAGATAAATCCCTCACACCATTACAATACAAGTGTCGCGTTGTAGCCGTAGTGTCACATGTCCATGAAATTGCAGGTCAGCGTTATGGTTTAATTTATATGTATTTTGTGTTTTCAGTGGAGCGGAAGCACACACTAGACATCCCTTCTCACCCAGCCACCGAGGAGACTACAGCGAGGCAAAGGTCACCGTCGCACAGATCAGGTAAAAACTTTCATACAAAAAAAACAAAACTGATAGAATCATGTAACGTGGTACATCTATCGGACTAATTAATTTAATTGGTTTCCTGCTTAGTGACACATGAACACTTTGTTTCTATTGGTATCACTCGCAGCCACCGACAAGTGTCCGAAATGTGATTCTTATTGCATTCACGGCTTGGTGTCGAATCGAGAACATGATCAGGTTTGCACACTGTTTTCCTTTGACACCGAAAACAGACAGACTTACCGGGCCGCAACCGGGCCGTACAAACATGATAGTACGACATGCAGAACAAGAATGTCGTCAGGTATTCATCAGAATTCCTTCTTGAGAAACCACCCGGCTCTGCGTTGCCCTCATTCGTTCGTTGGCGAAACAGTTTGTTTATGGCTCTGACCAGGGTTGAAAAAAAATTTTTTTTATTAGAGCACTGTTTTTTTTAAAAAAAACACAAAAAAATTATTTTTGTTTTGAAATTTTTTTTAATTAGAAAAAGTAGCGCAAACGTCGTTTCAGGTGAAATGGAGGCGCTACACAAAATTTTTTGAAAACTCAAAATTTTTCGTCACGTGACCCCTCACGTGGGGTCATCAACGCATGTACGAAGGCGATTCGGTTATTCTAGCAGGATCTGAACGTGACGTGGACTCGACACGACCATTTTATTATCAGTGTTTGTCGGTAGTATAAATATCACGCGGACGTGGTGGCGACTAACTGCGTAGATTGTCGCAGAATACTAAATTTCACGTGCCAAACATAGATGATAATGATTCAACGAACATAGAAAACGATTACCGTTTATGTATTGTAGCTGGTAAAGTTCTGATCAAAGGAGTGATGTACCGGAGAATTCCAAATATGCTCCTCCAAAAAGCAGCCACTGGAAACAAATAGTTGTTCTGAATAAGCGCGCCGCATCTGCAGACATTTTTATTCATGTCTCACATGCTTATACAAAGTGCGGGCATATATGGAAATTGATTGAAACCTCATATTCGATGTGAATCCTCAGCTAAGCCCCAGGGGGCGTACTTGGCATTCTCCGGTACGGGTACCTGAATTCACCAAATAGAGCCCCTGTGAAGGATGCTCTCAAGACACTGAATGAAATGAAAAGTTTCTGTTCATGATCCTGCGCCAGTATACGTACAACTTGTATGTACAATACCGGGTGCAATTCTAGGCTGAAAGTTGAAGTCGCGTGCACGCGCGTGCGAAACATTGCAAAGTATAGGCAAAAGTCGAAGTAACTTCGCGTGCACACACGTGCACGCGCGTGCACGCGAAGTTTTGCGCGTGCGCTGCCTACAGTTTTAGCACTAGGAAGTTACGTGCACGCGCGTGCACGCGACTTCAACTTTCAGCCTAGAATTGCACCCGGAACTGTACACATGGTGCCTATTCGTTTCCATACGCTCTGTATAACCGTTTCACGGATTGGTAGGGCTACAATATAGAAAGCTATGGTGCCGAAGAAGCATGCCTGACTTATCATTAAAAAAACTGAGGTCCATCACTTCTTTATGAGTCATTTTGGCGGTCAAACTAAGCGCCGCAGGCGCGATTTTGGGAAATTTGACCCAACTTAGAAAAAAATTTCAAAAATTTATGCCTCAAAAAGGCCATTTTTGGAAGAATTAGGCGATTTTATTTTTCCGAAAAACTCGTGTTTTTAATTAAAAAAACAGAATATCTGGCTCTTCAAAAAAAAATCTTCTTTTTTTTTAAATTTTTTTTAATTAACCACTGTTTTTTTAAACAACCCTGACTCTGACACACATGCAGCAAAAAAGTTTGGGTATGGATTGGTGTGATAGCGATTTACGGAATTCCGGTTTTGAACGGAACGCTGAATTACTGAATTCGATTCTGAAGTTGATCGTACAGGTGCAATCGGCCTTGGAGCATGACCGTGCTCTGATGGAACGCAGGGACAGTCTGTTTGACAACACGCCATTGATTGTGGCTGCAGAAAACGGTCTGATCGACATGATGCGGGTGCTGCTGGAAGCCGGGGCCGATCCGTTGGCCGTGAACAAACATGGTGTGGGTCCGCTTAAATGGGTGGAAT
Source organism: Rhynchonema sp. JSB1_4 (assembly GCA_030248065.1). Taxonomy (NCBI): domain Eukaryota; kingdom Metazoa; phylum Nematoda; class Chromadorea; order Monhysterida; family Xyalidae; genus Rhynchonema; species Rhynchonema sp. JSB1_4. The sequence continues at coordinate 6,756 of JASAMV010003762.1, forward strand.
CAGAAAATCATCAGGTTAACATATTTCATCTCAGTGTTGCTCGTTGCCACGCACAAAACGGCTCATCGTCGCTGGGGTCAAATCCGTATGAAACCCAACGGCGATTTCAGATTGTTAAACTATTATACGAGGCAAGCATCAAGATTAACGACCCTGGTGGTGACACGCTTCTACATCATGCCGTGTACTACAACAAGCCATCGGTTTGTCAACTGCTGACTGAGTTGGGGGCCGATCCGAACATCAAAAACAAGAAAGGCAAGAGCCCACTGGATCACGCTGACGAAATGAAGACAAAAGATCAAAGAAAATGTGCCAAAGCGATCCGGGAAGCGATTAAGTGTCGCCGAAATCGTCTCTTCAAGAAGAGTAAGCCCATTATGTTGTCGTGGAACAGTTAAATACATCATTCAAAAGGACCGAATCGTGTTTCCAAAAAGAAGTTCTCATTCTAGACCGTAGTAAAGGATTCGGTTCCTTCCCCAGGCTTATAGTAGTTCTATCACAGGGGTTGACATCATCAAACAAAGCTCGACCCTCGCTCTTTTGCAGCTTGGAAGTTTGCGACCGAGTTGTTCCAATCAGTCGTTATGCCGACTTTCGCCATCCGAAAACTGTTGCTAATCGTCTTGCCGTGGCTGATGATTGAAGGCCAGATTAACCAAGGAGCTGTAATGACATGCTCGGTTTGTGCCTCGATCCTTTATAGTACCTTTATAGCAATCATCAACCTCGGTCTCGGCTCGGCCTGGGACTTTGACAACACTCGCAACTTTTATAATGTTGGTTTGTCTTTTGTGAGACGCGAAACCACAATGTTTTTGCAATAAAATTATTTATGCGACGTTTCGATGCCCACGATGCCGACAACACTCGCAACTTTTATCCAGAACCCACAACAACGCTGGTTTTGTCCCCGGATGCTGTTTTATACTGCAAACGTCTTTGCACGAAAAACACCATGCAATTAGGAACAAGTGTATTACGCACGTACATACATGTAATGTATAGTTTGGTCACCTTGTGAACGCTTATGTATATGTAGATGTCCAGGACCCCTGTTGCTTAAATCAAGGTCTTGAAAACGCAACAAAAACAACTCTGTCTTTTCAGTTGCTTGTCAGTGTAGCCGCTTGCGTTCGATTTGGATGGCAAAGGGGACATGTTTGGAAATGCGTCACCAATGTTAACGCAGCAGTTTCAATGTTTGAAGCGGCGCTGCTGGAAACGTTCAAGATATCAATTCCAAACTGGGTCGAACTGACTGTTTACTCTCTGGTAACTGCGAAATGACATCAACCAAAATTTCTCGAAACTTTTTCAAAATATAGATGAAAATACAAGTGCTTTGAGGGCGCATATGACGCCCGATGGAGGCTGCGGATCCGACCCCAAGTCTGCAACCGTGGCTGCTGAGGTTCATCAGCTGAGGTGGATTAGCGACGAACTAGCCAGAAAAACCTGCGATGGCATAGCTCGATAACCAGACTAAATAGTCTGCGTGAAGCCACAAATCAAGCGAACGCATAATTTGCGGTTTGAGGGCTAGGTACATGTTGATGACCTACACAAATACATAACGAATGTGCATTGAGAGGACGTGGAGCGCACATAAGAATCGTATTTGAAGAGTTTTTCAATTGAAAGCTTCACTCTGCTAGATCATCCACTCTTCCGTCCTACACTGTAAGTGGATAGTTTCCGGACAGGTCGATGTTGTTTCCGGATTCTTTCAAAAGTAAGGCCAACGTTTTCTTCAGATAACCGCCTGCAGCTTCATTCACATTTATTGGGACCAGCTGAACGGTCAACGCCACGGCGACAAAGCACGAGACGAATGTCATTGTTAAAACATATGTTTACATTTTTTATTACTGGCATGATTGAACGTAAAATTTTATCATGTACGCATGTATTTATTTGATTGTCATGCACGATTAATGAAAATTATTCATGTTGGACTTTTTTGCTAATCAAAACATCAACACGGGAATACGGCTGGGTGAGGCTTATGCCCGAGTTGGTCTCTTCATCGAGTTGTTGAGTTGATTGAGTTTATTGGTGTTTACCTCATGTACATTACTTGGTGATGGCCGGTGCGGGGGGGACCGACCTGTGAGCCGGCGTACTCAAGCCCGAATTTAGGCGGCCTTCACAATGCATGCGGGTTGCGGGTTGCGTGTTGCGGGCCGAGGTAATGCGGGCCCGCAAAAATTGAATCCGCACTAGGTTTCACAATGCAATGTGCGGGTTGCGGGCCAGAAGTTCTAACTGTAGCAAACCCGCAACCCGCAGTTCCTAGCCCGCACGCGGGTGCATTGTGAAACCAAAAAATGCGGGTTGCGGGCGAAGCGAAAAGGAGTTTAGGATACATGTCACAAAGAATAACATTCATGAGCTCTTCTTTATCAATACTGACTTCGAAAAACTTGTTTAGGTACTGGTCGCACAATAAGTTTATAAGAATTGGTCAAACTGAAACGTGAAGCGGGAAAGTGACGGGGCAGTGACGTTGCGTTGCGCGATCGCACACAAGGCATGCATTCTACAAAATGTTTCAGACCCGCAGCAATGTATGTAGGTGCTCTTCTGGATTATTTTCAGGTGAAAATGTTTTGTGAGAGTCACAAATAGCACAGCGGTTAAGAGTGACTGAACGTGAAAATCAGGAATGATTTGATGAATTCTTATATGGTCATTGCGCGATCAATATCTACTTGAGTTTTAGTATCGTGTACTGATATTAAAATGACCAACAAATTCCGATTATATTGTCCTTGTCTGGAGACCACCGAAGTTTAAGTGGTGATAAAGATTATCAAAACATGAGGAAGTTTCAAACGGTGAAGTAAATTTCGTCTGTGCATTTCGCAAACATTTACCGCTAACTAATAATAATACCGACATACATACATACAAAAACGTGCACTCCGTTTCGGACTTGGGAATATGGGATTGCAGGTTGTTTGGAAAGCCGAGCACGAAACTTTTTGAAGAAACCGTACAAATTTAGCATGCATATTGATTGCGCAAATAAAGATAAGCATGTTATGCTTGCCACACTGTTCTTGGAATTCTGCAACATCGAAAACACATAGAGAGTCGAAAATTTGTGCTCTCTGAGCAATGGGTCAACGAAAAACAACCATCCGAGCATGCGCTGAGGACCCAAACCCGCAAAAAAATAGGATCAGTTCTAATCGAGAAAATGCGGGTTGCGGGCCGATTTCCGCAATCCGCGACCCGCAACCCTCATTTCTTGTGTCTTCACAATGCACAGTGCGGGTTGCGGGCCGATGTGGCCCGCAACCCGTAACCCGCATGCATTGTGAAGGCCGCCTAAGGGGGCTGTGGATGAAAAATCGTTCTTAAGGTGGAGTTATACTTGTCCATACTGGGTCTTGTGGACACGCTTGTGGACAGTTTTGGACAAAATGTCCTCTTGATGAGTTATACTTGGATGAGGACAAGTGTAACTCACTATGAGGACAATCTCATGCGGACATTTGTCCACACGCGCTGTCCAAAAGTGTCCTCATGACCAGAGTTCAAAAATTTGAACTTTTTGGCTTGTGGACAGCTTCGAAACATGGCGATTGCTAGCTTTCCACACAACTTTGTACGTTTATATCAACTTGTTGGAAGTTACTGGTTCCAAAAAAAGTCTTGACTCATGCACAAGTCGCAAAAATGGAGAAACAAATGTGGGCCAGCTGTGGGCCCCCACTTTCGCGCGCGCGCGATTTATCCATTTTTGGGGCCCCTTGGGCCCCCAAATCTATCTATATTTTGTTTTTCATGCAAATTTGTGTCACTGCGTTTGCACGTGCATCCGGTCGTGCATGCCGCGTGCACGCGCGTGCACCAGACTGTCCTTTGAAATGACAATGAAGAAAATGACAATTGAAAAATGTCAGTAGGGCGGAATTTCATTCTCATGATGTATTACGCATAATTAGTTCTGTAAATTGATCAGATATGTACGTATATAGAGACGGATACGGAGAACAAGGCTGCAATTTCAATTATGAGCAATAAAATGTCAGCAAATGTAAGGTTGTAATTGTTAACGGCAGAATAACATTCACATTTCAAAGAAACATGCGCCATAGCGCATTTATATCTCAAGAAACATGCGCCATAGCGCATGCATGCAGATGTTAGCGCGTGCACATTTCTACCTGGGGGCCCAGGGGGCCCAACGCTTTTTCACCTACATTTCCACCTGGGGGCCCAAGGCTTGCGAGGCCCACCCTGTGGCTGGGCCCGATGGGCCCTCTTGGCCCTCAGGCAGTTATGCGCCCTTCAGTACCAATGAAGTAGCCGCTCATTTTGCGCGATTTCTGCGTACATATAGCGTGGGTGAGACATAGTCCAATTGTACCTGGAATAATAATGATTACAAAACTGGCCTTTCAGCTTTTATGAAACACCACACGGGCGCCGCCTGCCGGGAACTTGGCTTTATTTTCAGGCTTAAGGCCGAACTATGCCTCGTTCTCTCACGCAACACGAAACAAATTCTCGCGCGCTGATTGGCTTGCCAGCGCGTGAGAACCAATCAGCATGGGAAAATTTGTTTCTTGTTGTGTGAGAGAACGAAGTATAGTTAGGCCTTAAGGCTCATGCTTAGGCCTGGAATTAGGCTTGGCATACGCTACAGCATTAGTCAAATGAAACATCACAGACACCACAAACACGAGATGATCACTGACGTTAAACATTAGTGCCGAACTGCTATTTGCTGCATCCAGGAGGACAAGACCTCAATATCACGTTCATTCCCACCTCGTTCGAATTTCAGCCAGCACCAGTTCGTTTATTCATCAATAAATCGTAAACGAAAATTTGTGGCATAGTGCAGATCATCAATGTTTTGTACCACCGCAGTATCATGTTCTCAAATAATCGAATGGAATTTTGATCATTTTTTGTTTCTAATGTTTCCATATATTTTTGTAGGGCCATAATTTTTCACATTTGAGTTTACAGTTAGATAAAATATCGTATTTTGTTTGTTTCTTATTGCCAGATGACATCAGGTATATTCTTGCAGTAGTATTCCTTGAGCGTATCATCGTCGTGACAGTGCAATATCTGGCCGTCTTCACCTTGAAAAAATGAAAACATTAATTTCTTGCAGTTGTTTGGCTCTGGTAAGCATTGCCTCCAAAAATGCAAAATGTGTTTATGAACTTGCCTTGTATTTCAATGTATGGTTTGTCATATGGTCGGTCGGGCGGTATGGCGTTGTTTTCGTCGACCGGTTGGGTTCGGAATGCGGTGGTCGGTGGTGGCGGTCGTAGAATCGGTGACACGGCCATTTCGGGATCTCTGGCACTTTTGCTACTTGGCGTCAGGGGCAATGCAAGCTGGAAATCGTGGTCGGGTTGAATGGGAGTGGAAACGGCTGCTGGTGCATCGAATATGGACTGAGATTTGACAACATTCAGACGGCCGGGCGATATTGAGTCGGCGGTGGTCGGCTCGTCCCTGGTGTGTTCGACCGACATTCGTGGCACGATTGGGATCGGCGGCGGTGACGGGCCGACGGACGATGAGCTCGGTTTGGGACTCGAACTCGACAGAATCGCCTTGAGCTTGGCGTGGAACGACGTTGATTTCTGGGCAGATCGACGGCTCTCCGACGATTCGTTCGTGCTCAGCTTGCTCGGCTTTGAACTCGATTTCGGCTCAATGCCCGCTGTTGCCTGCTTTTCTTTGCTGTCCGATTTATTGGGTCTTGAATTCATTTTTGTCGTCATTTTCATTTTCTGTAGCAGTCGAGTTGGTGAGGGCTTGGGTGACGGTGTGTAAACCGAATGTTTAGGTCGCTCGTCAGTGATCTTCACATGTTGTTGTGGGGATGTGGGCCGGAAGCGTTGTGGGGACGGGATCACTTCGGCTTGTTTCTGTGCGTCTCCATGTTCTTGTTGTTGTTTTTCATCTTCTTTCTTTTTCTCTTTCTTGTTGATGCCGGAAATGTTTTGCTTCTTATTGCTCATTGTGAATTTCAAATATTTCAGTCCAGAAAATAGGTACATCATCGCATTGCAACAGCGCAAAATGAATTTTGTTGGTCTCGGCTCAGTAAATAATTTCTCGGTATTGATATGTTGTTGGTGTCACGGTGATGATGAGAAGAAAATGATCGTGGATCAAAAAAATTGAAGTGTCGCTTTGTGTTGCCAAAAGAAAAATGAACACGCATGCAAAAAAACGTGCGATAAATTTGCCCATAAATCCACCGGACTCCACCCACCCATTCACGCTCCACGAAAGATGCAATTGTTCAACGTGTGTGTTTCATGTTTTTTTTGATTCAGCTGAGGCATAAACAAAATCCAGGTGCAATCGAAAGCCTAACCCAGGCCTGACAAATAAGCCTGAGCCTATGTATGTATGGGACTATGCTTAAGCACAATGAAAGTTGGTTTTACTTTTCATTTTGTCATTTGTCGCCTTGAAGTGCAGCGGCAGAAAATACATCCTTTCTACCGCTGCACTAAAGGACACAAGGGGGCACAAGTTGTTGGGCTTGAAAACTAAACCGTCACATGGGCCTGACCTGCCAAAATGTCAAAAAGAGAAAAGGCCCGATTGCGACCTCTGCCAGTGATCGGAAACGGGCCGGGTAAAGTCGGCCCGGCCCGGCCCGGTCGGCGAAAAGTCCGGCCCGGTGGAGGGCTGCAGGTCGGCCCGGCCCGGCCCGTTTTGGCTTGAGG
>JASAMV010003763.1:0-22178 GCA_030248065.1 Rhynchonema sp. JSB1_4
AAATGCACCATTTTACTCCAAAATGCTCAAAAGCGCTTGCTCACGCACGCTGCATGCATAACCCTCAAAGGCCCAAAATGACCATTTGTATGGTAACGGTTCCAACAGATTTCTCCAAAAAATTGGACGGAAGTTTTTTGGAACAACCCCCTGGGTATCCGAAAATGTATTTTTTGGGGCAACTTGTCCAAAATTTTTCATTTTGGGTATCCGGAGATCGGTCAAATCAATCAATCAATGACAGCGCACACAACAGGCCTGGCGTAGTGCCAATGTGTAAATCAGATTAGCAGACATTGACCACCAACCCAGACCCGTTGTGTACGATGGAGGAGACGAGGCGTTGTGTTGTTGTCGCTGTCGGACGCGTCAGAAAGGTAGCTAAGCAGGGTAGCTGTGATACAAACTCGTGTTTGTTTTATGCATCACAAGCTCCCGTGCTCAGCCACCAAAGTGACAATGTGTTGACGATGACGTTGAAGAATCTAATTGTCGTCGACGGCATGTCCGCCCATACTGAATGTTCCTCTAGTCATGACGCAGCTGCGGCACCATATGAATGGGCCAGACATGATTAAAGGGAACACCCAGGCTGGGAAGGCACGCGAATTTGAAGGTATTGTAGACAATTGAAAATGGTTGGCGCCGGCGGAATCGTTTTTAATAACACGTAGCATTTATGAGATCGGCTTTGCTCAGACCTTTGCTTGCACGTCTTGACAGAGCGGATCTCAGTAAAGCTGGTGTTCTTCTTTCCTCTCGCCTTGTTGTCGCCGGTGTTGCGTTTACGAGATACCAATAAACACGCGCTTATATACCGCACTGACAATTATCGCGTGGGAACCAGCCGGATTAGATAGTTTCCCACGCTTACGTGATTGGCTGATCGGGGATTAGGCGGATTATAAGCAGCTTGGCGAAATCTGACCGTGGGAAAGTTGCCCACTAATCCCTGCACATGCGGTAAAAAAACTACAGGGTGTACGCAATGGTTGGTACAGGGTGTCCGTAAAGTACCTCACAGCCTGATTTGTGCGTGCGTGTGCGCATGAATGAAGGTGAATGTGAAAGAAAGCAAAGGTTCACGTTCTTCAGTTTCAGTGCGAAATCCAAGATAAAGAAGTGACTGTTGTTGTGACTACCATCCTGGAACGAATGTGAAAGCTCGATGAAAGAAACAGAAACAAAAATTGGAAACAGCACGGACATGTAACCAAGTGCGGGAGAACTGACAGGACGATCACCAGAAGTTCAAAAATTGTTAATTATTGTTCAATTTTCAAAATTGCAGACACACATGTTCCCGCCGCGTTCGCTGGTTCGATTCGGCGGCGCGCTGATTGGCTGCATCCGAAAGGTGTACACTCAATCAGACACGCCCATATTCTTTCACTCAACCGACCAGCATTCCGGTGTGCTGTTCGACAGGTGTATGATGAGAAACCGGTACGTTTTGGCAAATAATTTCGGGGGAAGTTCCGATTTCGTGAAATTTTTTGTATTTTATAAATTTCTTCATTTCCAGCTGTTACCCGAACCCATGCAGCAATGGTGGAACGTGCGTGCAAAATGTGCTCAGTGACGACTTCAAATGCTCGTGTCAAAATGGATATTTTGGTGACACTTGCAAACTGGGTCGGTTTTGGCTGAATTTTCAAAGATGATGAAAATAATTGGTTCCTGATCTTCCATCTAGACGGAGTCTCACCGCTTTTTTCAGTCAGTCTGCCACAATCCTGTGAAGAGCATTTTTCGCTCAAACGAGAGGAGGGTCTGACTTGGTTAGATGTTGATGGCAGTGGACCCATGGAACCTATTGAGCTGGAATGCAAACATCACGATGAAGGTTTGGTTGTTTTTGCTTTCTTGTGGATTTTTTGAACTTTCACTGAGATGCTACATCGAGTAGCAACCCTCTACAGTAGTACCACAAGCCACCCAAAAACACCCCAAATTCCACAGGTGCTCAAACCGTACTACATCACAACCGCGAGCACGCAGTGAGCGTGCAGGGTGCCAGCACACCTGGTGCACATCGTATAACATTGTCGTACGGCAACGACCAATCAGCCGGCTTGAAATTGACTGCGCTGCATTTTGATTGGTTGCTTAGACGGTTCGAACAATGTTGGCAACCAATAAGCTACGAGTGTCAGGGCGGAGCCAGTTTGGTGCAAACGGTACGCACTTGCTACGTTTTTCTATGAATTTGCCTATTTTTTCGAAACTTCGAAACATTTTAGTGTACACATTTTAGGTGTTGAATCAACCGGCGTCCTCGCTGCTGGTCGAGACCAGACAACGTGATCTGGCGGCAATCATACACAATGCCACTTACAGAATGTCATCTTGGTACGATTGGCCGATCTGTTTGTTTCGTATGAATAAATTTTTTTACAAGGATAAAGCGAAATGACCCGGTTTTTTTTAAAATAAAGATCAATGATTGTATTATTTCCAGGTGGGTTGGCCGTACGTCCCAGCCAATGTATTCCTGGGGCGCTATCAATGGTCGCAGTCGTATGTGCGCTTGCGGCGAAACCGGCACATGTCATCATGAACTCAGGTTAGTTTGGTCGCAATTGCACAATCCCAATCTCACTGAACCAAATTGATCTGCACTGATTGATTTGTGGACGATGTGGACGAACGGGGGTTGCACACGACCAAGTGACCAACACCCGCCTTGAGTTGCAGCGTTTGCAACTGCGACGGCGAGACGACCGATACACAGCTGGATTTCGGCAACATCACCGATTTGCAGCAATTGCCCGTTGAACACGTGTTTGTGGGCGATACGGACAGCGAGTATAAGAAGGCCGTTGTGCATGTCGGGCCGTTGATTTGTGCAAAACATGGTGCGTGAACGCAAATAGATTGGCAAATATCCAGTTTTTATGAGCAGCGTCAGTAATGAAGGCAGCCACCAGGACTTCGGTTGTTGGACCTGCGACTGACAAATTTTGTTTTGTGACCGTATTTTGCGGCGGATGCTGGTCGAAATTAGTGACCGAATGTTGCAAAATATGATCTAAACAATGATTGCTTCGCCTTCTAACCTCTGTATTTCAAAGCCTTGATTCAACTCATAGCAGTGGCAGGGAGTTTGGGGAGGGGTTGAGTCACCTCTCACAACTCCAAGTCATACCTCTCACACATAATTTCATACCTTTCGGCTCTCAAAAATCGGTGTTTTTCGACCTCCTTTTTTCCAAAAACTTGCCTGCCTATAATGAACATTTGGCGATCTTCGACGAAAATGTTGAAAAACAGCATTAATTTTAGGTCATTTGGGCCAAAGCTGTACGGTAAAAACGGTGTTTTTACTTTTTTGAGTGACCAAAATCATATCTCTCGCGCCTCTGGTCGGAACCCGCATCATATTTACCTCGCGCTGTCCCGCACATGGGCCAGCCACACTTCACTGATTCATCTGCTTTGTGAACTGCGTGGTGGCACAACTGCTGATTGCTGGACCAATGATGTGCGCATGTCGGCACACAAAAAACATACAATGTGCTTTTTCAGTCTCCGATCAACCAATCACCATCAAAGCACGTGACTCTGCCCTGATGATTGGTCGACCTCGTCCCACTACACGCAGTTTCGATGTGCGAATGGACTTTCTCACAGCGCACGCGTCTGGTGTGATGTTTCACGCTGATGGGCTGAATGATTATGAATGGGTGAAGGTGTTTCTGGAACGTGAGTCTTGAACGATGTGTTTGATTGATTGAATTATTCGACAATTTGACAGCAAAAACTTGGGGGTTTTTCAGATGGCAATAAGATTCGAGCGCAAATCGTGGCTGGCGGACGGTTTCATGAACTGGACGTGAAAGCAGGTTTGTCATGTTTGATGAGCACACACGCCAGGATTATCATTTCCGAACAAAAGTCCGGCAGGCAGAATACATTTTTTTGTGTTTATACAAGAGGGAAAATTACGAAATGCAAAAGGTGTGATTTCCAGAGCTCTCGCATGCCTTCAATGACTCCGCGTGGCACACTGTCCAGCTGAGCATGTATGATGGCACGGCAACCTTGATGTTGGACAGACAACACACACAACAATGTGATGTGATCATGCCACTGTTGGGCAATGTGGTGCGCATTGGTAGGTGATTGATTGAGCCGCTGTTGATGTTTCAGGTATTCGTCAGTTAATGCAATTATTTCGCAGCATTCTCTCGCCAACGGTCATCAGGCTTGATCGGTGTGATCAGACGTGTGTCGATCGATGGCACACCAGTCGATATTGGCAAGTATATTGACGAACACAACATCGATAAATCCATTGCTGTGCGCGGGGTGGTCGGAGAGTGCGAGGTGGGCATAATAATGTTTCGTTTTATTTCACCTGGCTATGGCTCTTGTTACGTTATTGAACTAAGTATGTTTCAGGTCGATTCATGTTACAATGGAGCTGTGTGCGTGGAACGATTTGATTCGTTTGCCTGTGATTGCGAACACACACCGTTTGGTGGACGACTTTGCGAACAAGGTGAAATAATTATTTTGAAAGGTTTTTCGAAGCAAACGCAAAGTTAGAAGTGAATGTTTCAGACATCGGTGTGAATCTGAGCCCGTCCACGCAACTGCGTTACACAGCACGTCCTTTGGTGGTTGATTCTTCGGTCGCAATTCGACTGGCATTCCAGGTTTGCGTGGACAATACCTTTTGCAAAACTGTCCTGAATTTATGGCTATTACACTTTACACTTTCTAGACCAAATTGACTAGTTCGACCATTCTCACCGGATACGGACTTTTCACCGAGCAATACCTGAATGTGACGTTGAATGAAAAAGGTACAACATGACTTCATTCCTGTTTTGCAAAGCTGTGTAGGCCTTCGAGGTCAGTCCTGCGTATTCAGGACGGAAGAAAAAAGTCATCGTGATAATTCAGGCTACATCAAGTTGATCGTGTCATCGAATGGTGTGCACACACATGTGTTGGTCGATGATCGACGTTCGTTGGCTGATGGGTCGTTGTACGATGTGCACATTGCTGTCACTGGCAATAATATGACTTTGACGGTTAGTTGCGTGATGTTTCATTTTGCACTGATCTTTGATGCAACGGTTATGTAATGGCTATCAATTCGATTTCACAGGTCGACGACTACTCAGTTGTTTCACTGGATTTGTTCGAGTCGTTTGGCATTGAGAAATTGAACGTTTGGACAATGGGCGGTCACAGTTAGTCGTCGCCCTTCATATTTTATATTTCAAAACAGTTATGCCAAATGAACATTGGTCCCTTTCAGACTTCACTGGTTGTCTGGCTCGGGTACAAGTGGCCAACGGATTCCCACTCAAACTGATCGGCGGTGACTCGGCCCAGTTGTCAGTGATTGGTCAACCGTTATCAGACGACCAATGGTCGTCCTGCCCGACTCCGCCCACTTACATCGACGGTCATCGTGTGGCGGCGTATCTAGCCAATCAGCTTGTCGACGACGTCACACAGTTCTGGCACGATTGGACGTACGATATTGCTGATGATGAGGAAGGCGGAGTAAAGGCGGAGCCGGTACATGTGGGTGGGGCTGTACGATCGACGTGGGCAGGTGAACTGATGAATCCATTTTGTTGAATGGTGTACAAATTGAGATGGATCCATCAAAACATCAACACCAGATTATCATTTAGGTATCCTTGGCCTGCTTATAGCCACTGTGGCGTGCATTGTGGTCTGTCTACTCTACTGCTGCTGGAAACAACATACGCCGAAGGGCGATTACAAAACACACGAAGGTCTGCCTATGAACTGTAATTTTGTGTCTTTCATGACATAATTTTCACTAGATTTACCCTTACATTCAGGTGACCCGCTCTATCTGTCACCGGACACATCGCAAACGGCCTTGATGACCAATCAACGCCGTCCCCCAACGCCGCCTGCTATGTCAAGGAGGGAGTTCTTCATTTGAACAACCTGTTTAACCGAAGGTCATTCATTGTCTTGGAAGTTTTTTGCGATTTTTGGATTTTGTTTTTCACGCTGACGTTCCAATACCCATGTTTGTTCACTGAATCTCATTTTTTACGTGAATCTATTTGTTGCCAAAACATTGTGTTCTGTTTTTCTGTGTGTACGTGCTCATGCTTGCTTCAGCTCATTACACTACAAAGCCACGTGAAATTATGCAATTGATCATGCTCCCTCCGGGCTAAAATCGTTTGTTTTTAATTGACAGTTATACCTGCATTTATTCAATTTAAGGATATTTTTCGTTCCGGGTTGAACTCAAGTCAGTTGCCAGTCATTCATAACCACAATGATTCTAAGATAAACGTGTTGGTGGGTGCTTGTCTCAGATGGGTGTTTCTGCCATTGTTTTTCGAATGTTTCATTTAGTTGCCAGATTATCTTGGTCATCAGTGCAATCTCACCAAATAGCCTAACATAATCAACAAACTAGGTGCTGCATAATTTTAAAATACTCGCAAAGCTTAATATTGTATGCACTTTGTTCTTCAAAGTGTATGTGTGCTTACGGAAGCCATTCGTGCTATGAATTGTTAATTTTATCTTGGCTAGCAAATGTACAATTATGCTTTCTTTGAAACAAACTGTTTCATCATATTTACTATTCAGCGACGCCAAACTGCGAAAAATGAGCAAATTTTTGTCGAGATTAGCTGGTCTTCCCACAGTGTCATTTATTTATTATCGTGCTGTCCGTTTACGTCTGCTTTAATGTATTGTTATCAAGTGTTGTGCAATAATTTGATAAATTGCAAATAAATAGGGAAAAAAGTAATTATTTGTTTATTTCGATTCTGAAATGACTGTCATGATCGCACCCTTGTGGGCTACCTTGATTTGTGAAATCGCACATGTTTCGCTTATTTGCACACGTTGTGCTCAACTTCACGTTACACTGCACACCCTACGTCAACAAAACAGTTCCATCTTTTCTAGATTATTAGTTTTTCCCAGCGCGATGCATCGCTACAGCAATAACAGGATTCGTTTGTTTGTACAAAGTGTGTGCAAACGCCTGCTACAGCAGCATTCATCCTCAAATAGTGGTGCTGGCATGAGAGGGGTGTGCACGTTCGATAATCAACCGTGCACATCAAGGAGATTGCCTGATTCGTCAAGAGCGCGTCACCCAGTGCGCAATGTGATGTTTCAACAACAGGCATTCCGCGTACACACCAGCGCACAAACATTTGTGGATCATGGCGGGGAATATGAAATGAAAGATCCAAAATCTGAGGATGAGGTTTGATCTTCTTCTCATGTGTTTGTTTTTGTAAAAACAGCGAACTACTATAGGCAAACCACGCCAACACGAGCCCGATTTCGCAGCTGGCAGAATAGTGAAACATTCATACGTGGCTGCTGATTTGGGAAATGTTACACGTTGAAGAATATAAAATGAAGCGTGATGATTTTCTCTTTCAATTCGTTTTGAACACACCACCTTCGAAATCGGGCTCGTGTTGGTGTAATTTACCTTTACAAACCTGACAATTATTCTGTAGGTTGTAAATATTACGTACGTGCTCAAAGATGGCTCAGAAGTGCGGGTGAGGGGCAAAATCGGTGATAATGTCATGTACCTGGCTCATAGGTTGGTCATTCATTGAGGCTGTGAGCAGATAAACGCGGAATGGCAGATTTCCGGATTCCGCATTTATCTGCTCACCTCTGCGGAATTTTGAATTGCTGCAAGTAAATTTATGCTTTTGGTCAACCCTCTCAGTTGCTGTTTGCGTTAACACGCAACATTTTGAGGTCAGCACGCTGGAAGTTGTCATCGTCTTCCAAGCACGCACCATTCCGCAAAGGTGAGCAGATAAGCGCGGATTTCGGAATGCAGAAATCTGCCATTCCGCGTTTATCTGCTCACCAATTTCCGCATTCCGCGTTTATCTGCTCACAGCCTAACGATTTCACGAACTACCTATTCCGCTTTAGATGCGTATTATCTCAGATACGGCATCGAACTAGAGGGTGCGTGTGAGGCAAGTTTGGCTTGTTCGACCTGCCATGTTTATGTGGACGAAAAATATTTCGATTTGCTGCCAGAACCAGAGGAAGACGAGGTGACATGAATTGTTTTTCTAGCGCTACTGAATGCCAGATGTTATCTTGAGAGAGAGTGCAAAGTTGCTTGATTGTTTTCAGGAAGACATGCTCGACATGGCCGTATTTCTCGAACCGAATTCACGTCTTGGATGTCAGATTATTCTGAACAAACAGCTTGAAGGACTCACAGTCACACTGCCAGCTGCGACGCGCAACTTCTATGTGGATGGACATGTGCCACAACCACACTAGTTTGGGTGGAATGTTGAGATCAGTGATAAATAAAGGTTATCATAATGTAGTTACCTTAGTCAAGCCCAACGCCATTTTGTTCCTTCTGGGTGGAGTTTTCGAAACGATGTAAACAAGAGTTGGGTGTAAGTCAGTGAAAATCGGTCGAAAACGCGGTCGGTGCAAGCATGGAACATTACCTGTGGAATGTTTCAAGTTTACGTCGAGCTCTTTCACGCCAAGCTTCCACGGACATTCACGCCCAACTCTTGTTTGCACCGTTTCGAACATTCCAGCATTTTGAAGTGTGTGTATGGTTACATGTGTGTATGTGTATAGTCCGTCCATCAGCTCATGTCACTTTGAGATGCTGCTGGCCAACTTGTTCCCTTCCTCCACGTTCTAATGAAAGAGAAATTGAGTTTCCGAAAAAAATTATTTTTGCTCCTAGATTGTGGTTTTTATGAAATCGACGTGTTTTATCGATTTTAATTTAATTTTAAATTTGATTGAATTCAATCTTTTTCGACACATTTTGTTGTTGTTTTTGCAAAATCGGTCACACTCAATTTCTCTTTCATTAGAACGTGGAGGAAGGGAACAAACCAGCCAGCAGCAACACAAAGTGCCATGAGCTGGTGGTCGGACCATACATGATTAACGGGGATCATGATTGTGTTTGGCTGATTTTACCTGCTTCAAGGACAAAAACGGAAAGTGGTCCAATCAAGTGGCCGTCGTATTTATACATTTGCATTACTAGTGTTTACCCAAATGTGCGCTAATTGATGCCACAAAAGATAAAACTGAACATGACGTCATGCACTTTCAAAACTGTTGCGCCTCGTTGAGTGTTGCACGTTCCAAATGTTTACCACCTCCATCCGCACTGTTTGGTCGAATCGATCAGTCTTCTGAGACAGCTTTCACCTTGTCCGAAAATAACGAATAAACATAGGATCACTTGGCTTTATTGGCGTACTGTAATCATGGAATCTCGATGGGAAAATCAGGTAACCTCGAAAGCTTCACGCCAGCTTCAATCTATTAAAATTGATGCGCACTTTTTTGTGCAAAAAATGTTTTTTTGCATTGGAAGCTGTGCCGAGCTTTCCGACTGTAGAAAATGACAGACACCATTGATTGAGAATTAGTGTCACTTCAGCAACAGGTTGGCAAAAACATCTAAAAAACCTTGATTGCATCAAATATAAAACAAGCAAAAGAATCATGTAAGGTCAAAATGGGAAAAAGATCGAATCTGGGAAAACTGCCATCGAAAGAAAAGTGAAAATTTCGAAAATAGGTTGGAAAAGGATATTTGGCAAACCAATCAAATTTCATGTATCTTTTGGTGGCCATGATGTATAGGTACCTGTCAACACTAAAATAATAGCACTTAAAACTTTCGCAAGCGCTTAAGATAGCACTTGAAAATTAAGTGCACAGAACTAAGATTCGGATAATTGGAATTTCCGCATAATGGAATGCATATACAAAAACTGCAGCAAGCATAAGCTAGGAAAGAAGCGCCAAAGAACGAGAAACAAGAAAATTCCCAGAACCTAATAAGAGTCCCAGAAAAAGATTGATTATGATGCCCGAGTTATGAAAAGGCGAAGTATGCACAATAAACTGAAAGATTAACCCCGAACTTTGCGTACAATGATAAATCACAAAACCAATGCAAATGGTTATCAGGCAGGACGGAGTATAATTTACTGCCCTTGGAAGAACGACCAAATTGTAATTATCCACCAACGAATGTAACGTAAACTATAGCTTACAAATGCCCCCGCTATTAATCCGTTCGGTACAGCATCTACCGAGCACAATCTCGAACTGAAGTTCCAATCGCAAATATAACATAACAGGTTTCATAATCAAATGCATGGTCGCACCACACAGGGTAATACCTAAGAAGCGGATTAACAATTCGAGTATGAGAATGTCTACGAATTTTCAAACAAAAATTATCATTGAGCTTCAACAGAGGGCGTCGATGTGGCTCTGGGCGCATTGTTTGGTTGGTTCAGATCGTCTGACCATTTCGAGTCTGAAAATTATAGAATTTTTTGGTAAAATTACAAAATTAACTGTATGAAAATAACAATGCAAGCAAAATAAAACGAACCCACCTGGCCTGTCTAACATATCGCCACCGCTAACAGTGCTCGCTGGAAGTGGTGATGTCAAGTTACTGTATGTGTTCAGACCACCAGAACTGAAAAACACAGTAATTACAGTTTATCAATAATTTTAAATTGTGGCACTGGTGTCAGGACACATGTTTGAGATATTGACTGGTTAATCAGCTGAAGGAAAATCAAGTGTCATTTTCTACGTTAGCTTTATCAAGTTTGATACCAAACAGTGGACAAAAACGTTACATTTGTGAACACACACACACACACATTCTACCTGCTATTATGAGTGGCCCTGTCCTCCATCTCCTCTTCCTCTTCGTCCCCGTGTCCCTCCTCCGTCTCCGATATGTAGTCGAGGTCCAGGTCATCGTGCAACGCAGCCTTCAGACTATCCACTCGACGCATGGCCAGCTTCAGATCGGACAACGTCGCTTGATGCTCCTCTTCGGTACGTTCAAGCGCTGACTCCTGTATGGGCAATCCATCGGCTCATAGCACTTTTTATACACACAGCGCATGCAGCAGCACACGCTATTTTCTAAACAAATTTTGAGCGAGTGTCATACTTTGATGACCGCTTTTTAATTTATCCGGTTTTCATTTGCTGCTTGCCATAACACGTTTCTGCACTGTTACAAAATTTGGGGAAGTTTCAACGGATAACTGCAGAGAATCGATGCATTCATTGACGGCAGTAATGCAGCATGCAGCCTGTGTGTGCGAGTGCCATGAGCTGGCGGATTGCCTATACGTGTAAATATACGTAATGCACATCTGTATGTAACTTTGTGTTTCTGGTCCAGCATGGTGCCAAACACCAAGCAATTACAGTCAGCCAATCGACGGATGGCATCAAACCAATTGGTCCCGCCTTGGCCACGTCACTTCTGTAACGAAGCGGCTGCAGCAGATAGATAGCCTTGACACCTAGTGGATACAAAATTTCCTGCGGCCAAGGCACGACCTATCCAATCTCCAAGTTTGTCAACGGCCAACATTAACAGTACAGCAACTATCCACCATCAATCCCCTTCACACCCACCAGTTCGTGTGCCTTTTGTATGGCCTCAGCCTCGCGTTTCTGTGCTTCGGTCACCGTGTCTCCAGCACGTTCCGTCTCCTCCTTCAAACGACGGTGCAATTCGAGTTGTCTGCAATTGAACACTGATAATTAGGTACGACGAAGAATGACTTCCGCTAGTTTATTCTCAAACATTGTGACACAACGGTAGTCTGCGAGATCAGATCAACCACGACCGTGCCACACGCTAGGAAGTATAACGTGAGTCTTGCATTTCGTGTGTCCGCATTTCTTGTCTTCACAATGCACAGTGCGGGTTGCGGGCCGATGTGCCCCGCAACCCGCATGCATTGTGAAAGCCGCCTAACTCGCACAACTAGCCCGGCAGCACAGTTTTCTCAGATGCACTATACTATGAATTGACTAACTCCAGCTTCAGCCGACACATGATATACTACAATGTACGCCGTGTTTCACTGAATTTCCACATACATTTTCATTGAATCACACAGCATACCGTGCTTCGCCCTGAATTTATCTCATAATACACCAACCTATCCAACGCAGTTTTTACAGTCATCAATTCATTCTTCGCCTCCTCCCATTGTGCCCCAATCTGCGCGGTGTGTGCTTCCAGCCGAGCCTTGGCCGCAGTCTCCAACTCCAGTTTCGCTTCGAGATCGCGTTGTTTCATGTCGGCCAGATGCAGTTTGTGCTTGTCGACCATGTGCACCTCCTGCCATTGCGAACGTTGCTGCGCCTCGCTCGCCTAAAGTGGCAAGCAAGATGATAGGTACAGAAACAAAATGTGATTGATGCAAGGATTCAATGTTTGTGTAGTTAGATACCTTTCGGGAATTATTTTGTTTGATTATTGTGATTGTTACTACAACAATAAACACCTGGCTAAGATTGTTTTTTTTCAGTAGAAAAAAGCCACACTTTATACAACGGGCAAAACACTTTCAAGACGTCTGCCAAATTCGACGGATCTTGCTACGGAGGAAATAGATTTTTTGCCCCTTTTAGGTGCAAACATTTATGGCGTTAGGCGCTGAGAGTTGCATCAAGGTAGAATAGCTACATTTTGGCTTCTGAAATAATATTCATGTGCACTGTGCAGATTGTGAAATTTGATAAAACCCCGAGCCCGAGAGCGTTCAGAATTGCACTGTCACGCCTGCCCTATTGCCCCAACCTGTTCCTTGATGCGTTCAATCTCCCGCTCTAGATCACTGATTTGTTGTTGTTGATCGTTGAGCGTGATCGAATCCACCGAGCTCTGTTGTACGGCCGCCTTGTACTTTTTCAGCAGCTCCTGACATTCGTCCGATTGCTCCTCCAACTGGGCTGATAGGGCGTTTTTCTCCTAAATTTGGAAGAAAAAGCTAGTGGTGTCAACGTATCCAAAATTTTGTGCACCGAACCTACGTGCTTTGTGATGACTTTCGTGTAGTGAACATTTATAGTTCTTTATGCCTTTTGGTCTGCGATCTGGTAAGGGACCGAATATGTCAGGGGTCGCCCGATCATGTCACCAAACGAGGATTGACAGCAATCCAGATGAACCCAAACCTTGAGCAAATTCATCAGTCGATCTTCGAGGCCCGATTTGGCGACCATGGCCGTTTCCAATTGCGCTCGGACTTCGTTCAAGTCGGCTTCTGTACGTTGACGCGCTTTGATTGCCGTCAGACGGGCGGCTTCCGAATCTTCGAGCTGCAAGGGAAAGGGAAACTTTACGAAATACAACGTTAGATGCTTGTGCGCAAAACGTGATGCATTCGCGTGAAGGCAATAACATCTGCTTTTAGGATCACGCGGCCGTCTAGTGCATTTTCACTAACGACGTCTTGGAACACCCCCCTTTCGTAAAAAAAGAACGAAAAGGGTAAACCTCACTGCTCATATACCATTGACAACGTTTCATGCTGTGCTACTGACAAATGGCACGGTTTCCAATAATTTAGATGAGTACGCTCTAGGGATCAGGCAACGTAAATTCAGCACAGTCCACTAGTATGTCCAACCTGATTCTGCAACTGTTTCACCAATCCCCGGCTTGGCCCGGTGGTGCGCTGTTGTTGCAGCATCGACTGTGCGTCTTTCAGCAACGCCTTCGTGCGTTTCAGATCACGTTTCAGCTGTGTTTCGAACGATTCGTCCCTGAAACAGCAAAGTGGTCAGAATGGGAAAAATTATGGCGGGCAGAAGTTCTTTGGCTCACAAAAGTGTTGCAGTAAACATATATGAAACATCAGTTGACAACAAACTTTCAGCATGTATGAAATGCTCAGAAGACCGTCGTGTCAAAACTCATCACTTGTTTCAAAGTCAAAAAGCATCTTGAAGGAAAGCACGATTAGGCAAGGCGAAAGTAAACAGTTGGTGCACAAATTACGGTCATCTCCGCAAAATTGTTTCTTCACATTGCCACCCTGGTTTTACTTGTGTACCGGAAACGAAAAAAACGTTTTTTCCGACTCCCGCAAAAAATATGTATCCGGAAATTTAAATTTAAGTGGTAGCATTCGGAAAGTATTTTCCAAAAATTTATGGGAAATTTTCCAAGGTAGAGAAACAATGTTATTAAAACGACTGTAAATCGGTTTAAGCAGTCCAAAATGACTATTTTTTAACGCTTTCAGTGCATTTGTAGCCTGTTTCCCAGCACAATTTTGTCGAAAGTAGGTGTTTTTGGGCAGTTGGTAACCCTTTTTTTTCAAAAATATTTTGCGGAAAAATACGCAAGTTTACGCTGGTCGCGATTATTAACCCGATTCCCCGCAGTCAAAATTTGCCTTTGCCTTCCCGTGGTCGCAGTGCTGGCTTCAGTTTAGATACGTGTCATGCACATCACTGACCGACCTGACGAGTTCCCTGGTGTTCGCCTCATGCAGTCGTATCTCCATTTCCCTCTTCTCCCTCTGCAACGTCATCTTTTCCTCCTGTTCATCTTCCAACTGTTGTTCCAACGCCCTGACCCTGCGTTGTGTGCCCGCACGCAGCTCCTCCATCTCCTGCTCGCGTGTCTCCGCATCGCGACTGTGAACCTGCGAAATCAGGCAACTATTGGAGATGTTTTTGTGCGACTTTATATTCCTAGTTCCTTTTCTTATGTCGTGATGGAATGTGTAAAGACGACGAGCTAATCTTGTTCCCACAAATAGTGTGAAACTGTGTTTTGAGGAAACAACATCCAAAGTGAAGAGCAAACAGTGAACGTTTTGTTGGAAGCAAAACAAAACACAACAACAACACAGAAAAGACCATGACTACGCACTCTCGGTGTGTACTTCTAAGCACACCTGAGACCCATGAACACCAACCACACAATGCGTGTGGGAACAGTCACACCTGTCCAGTACTGTCCGCTAAACAAGGTTCGCCAAACGCCAAAAATAATGTAAAACAGCGAAGAATCAGGCTATAAATACAGAGCGTAACGTTGGTCGAAATCTAAGGTCAGTATTAGCCCAAGTATCTGTCCTACTTGCGAATTCCAACCAAGTCAATCACAATGCTCCCTCTGATCGCTCTCCTATTCATTCTCCACCAGCCCCTGATCATCAGTGCTTCATACGTGCACATTCACAACAATTGTGGCAATGCAGTCGATGTTGTATGGACTGCCAACAATCAAGCACCATACATGCTCTGTCCGGGTCTGCAGCCGGGACAATGGTGTAATTGGGACAACGCCGTCGGACCCGGCAATTTGAAGGTTTGGCTTGGAAATAACGTCGATCTGAGAAAACTCGGTACTCATTCATCCCATTCTTATGACCAGTTTTCTTTGAATGCATTCAGGCCGGTTGGGGTGGTCGGACGCTGGCCGAGTTTAATTTCCAAGCCGGTGACAAGGATTGGTACGACCTGTCGGTGATAGTCGGCTACGACATGGCCATGCAGATATGGCCACATGACTGTGCCGGGTGTCCGGGCAATTGTCGACCTGTGACGTGTAGGTGAAGCAGTTGTGCTACGACTGCGCACTAATTTGATATTGAACATTTTTGGAGATGGTCACAAACAAGCGGCGTTTCAGGCACGTATGCGGGTTGTCCGGACGCGTATCAGTACCCGGATGACAACAGCAAGCTGCATTGTGCCAGTGCCGGAGGCCTGTTTGATCTGCATCTTTGTCCGTGAGGTGACCACGAAAAGTGTGATACCTCATGCATAAACTACCCATGCAATGAAATGATTTGGTACATGAGAAACCGTTTTGTGCACCAATAAATTATCGAAAAACTTTTTCTTTTGAAGAAGAGTTGTTTTCGGTCAGATTCTCAAAATGTGCCGAAAAGCTGGAGGGGTTCTTGAATTGCAATACACGATCAGGGTCGATAAATAATGGTAAGTTACCTACCTAGATTTTCACTGGAGTTAGAAAAGAAAAGAAATTCATGTCTAAAAGTGAACTCTCTTTATACGCCCTGATCTTGGCAAGGTCACCTTATAAATTTTAAAAATCACATTTTGAGAATTCGGCTCAGACTATTATGCAGATTTTTCAATGAAGTTGTGCCCATTGTATGCACTTTTACTAAAACGGTAACTGTGAAATAAGATGCATCACAACCATAGTTCATCACTTTCATGCAGAATTTGATGAATATCGCAAACACATCAAACCAAACACATCGATGTTGTTGTGCTGCTGGCAACCTACAGCATATTTCAACATCGTAAAATGTTGCGAATACTGTAAATCAATGCCAAACACACCCACGTCATGCTCTCGGTTTTTAAAAAATTTCACGGTGTCAATTGCATAAAAACGGCAAACAAAAATCCAGGCCATCAAACCTGTCTATCCCTCTCGGCCTGCATCTGCAACCGAACCACTGTCGCCTCCAACTGTTGCACCTGACCAGCCATGTCGTCCAACTCTTGTTCCTGATCACCACTCTTCTGCTCCAACTCTTGTTTGGCACGTCGAAGTTGCACCAACTGCAAAATAGTGCTAGGATGCAATGCCATATTTTGGCTTAGCATGTAATGTCATTTGCGCAAAACGTAGCAACTACAGGCTACACAAAAATCAACGAACTAAAAACAAGTTCAATTGTTATCTAATTCGCACAGATTGTTGTTTGTGAAAAGAACGGACATTTTTACTGCTAAATGCCGATAAGCTCCCTTTCGATCACAGTGCAGAACTGTACAAAAAAAGTGCGCCCCAGAGTACGAATTCCAAAAACTTTCAATCCACACCACTAGTCAACCTCTACCTCAACTTCGGCTGCATTCGCATCGTTGGCTGAGGCTGATATTTCGGCCAAATCTTTGGTCAACGCATCACACTTGGTCTTGTACTCTTGTGCTTCGTCTTGTGCGTCCTGAATGGTGCCAAACACACAATACAACAACAGCTAAAATACAAGTGTTCAGTTTGAAACGTGCACAGTAATGATAATCCAAGTGCATAATTCGCACCGATACACAGCTACCATTTCTAGTCCACCGCTAAACAACTGCAGACCTCAACGCTGAACTTCTTTTACAACAGCCATGTTAGCGAATTTCAATACCAAAAAAGATGACCGCTAATTAATCTAGTGTGCAGATCTGATTATCGTGATGTGATCGCATACCCTGAGTTCGTGCTGCACGCCGTACAACTTTGCCAGCGTCTCCTCTTTCTCCCTGACGTATTTGTCACGCATTTGGCGACATGAAGACGCCTCGTCCTTGGCTGCATTCAACTCGCTGTCAAACCTGCGTAATTGAGGAAGTGTCATTTGACATTCTTGTAATTATGTATTAATTTCAAAAGGCAATCATCAAATGCTGCAAGCGATCAAAAACTTTCATAACGCTCGAATACTTTTCGGAGCCAAAAGTGATTCAGTTACAATGCTGTTTCACCAGGACAATGCCGCTGTGCCGCACATGCCAAAACAGGCTAAAATAACAAGCAAGCAAAAGCAAAGCAAAAACATTAGAGTTCCGTTTTACATCCAAGGTAAATATCTCCACAAAAAACAATCTGTTTGCTGTTGCTGTGCATCTAACTAAACAAATAACAGAAATGAAGATACACTCACTTTCGTTGTTTCTTCTCCAGCTCCGCATTTCGAGTAGCCAATTTCTCAATGTGCACCTTCACGTCCTGCAGCTCATCGACAGCCTTTTGTGCTCGACGTTTCTGTTGGGCCGAGGACTCGGTCAATTCGTTGTTTGCCTTCTGTACTTCGGCAAGCTGCAAATTGATGGCGGCGAGATTGGAAGTGAGTTTCTCCTCGTTTACTCCTGTTATACGGATAATAAACAAGGTTTGTGCAACAAATGGGCGCACACCTTTTTCTCCTGTTGTTTCACAACGATTTTGAACTCCTCGCTGTGCTCCCGTTCGAGTTGGTCGTTTCGCTTGGTTAATGTTTCAATGTGTTGTTTCAGTTGTATGATTCGTTCGCGCACGTCAACTACAAGGTTCATATTTTTGCTCACAGGTATTATGTTTGTTTCTAACGCAGATAAAATCGGAACTCAATCACAAAGCAATGTCCAGTACCCGGTACTATCATTCGAGAATGTTTGTTTGTTGTATGCCAGGACTGCGACTTACCGCCTTTCGTTTGGAACATATGTTTGAAAGCACTAACATGGACAAATGACAAGTGTACGTTGTTCACTTGCAACTGATGGTCAACCTTTTTTCTGGCCGAAACAAAATGTGTCTGGGTCAAGTCGTTGTGAACGGCTTCAAATGTGAACTACTTGAAATAAATTCAACTGAGCTTGAAACCAGCCCACCAACCATCAAGATCATCGTCATCGAAAACAGCGGATTTGAGGTTTTTGAATTCCATCGACTCCATCTCCAGCCGTTGCGACCTCGATTCCAGTTGCGTGTGTTTGGCTTGCAGTTGCTGCAGGTCACTACTCAAACGCATTTTCTCTGCGTTCTCTTGTGCCAGCGCGTCTGTGGCCTGAACAATTGTGGGTATGGATCGGTACTGGTTCAAACACGCACTATATCAATTTGTGTGATAGGATTTCCACAATTGACGAAATATGTGGAACTCAATAACCAACTTGGTACAACCTCGCACAACAAAGCACGCTTGCTATCGTAGGCAACGATGAGAAAACAATGTTGACTCATACTCCAATCTTCAATTCAAAGATATGAAAAAAAACAAAAAATCGCGAAGTACCTGTGCAGCGGCATTTCGTTCCTCCAGCAGTTCACTGTTTGCCTCACTCAGTTGTGCGTCCAATTTATCATTCTTCAACCTCCACTCGCTGCATTGTTTCTCCAGCTGTGCACAACGCGCTCGCAGCTCGTCGATTTCAACCTAAACTTGGGCGTCGATTTTTTTCAAATTCGGTTGTTCTAACCAGGATTGGCTAATAAAGCCCAGATCTACACGTTCTCAAACATTTTCCTGCAAAATCAAGTCGGGAAATCTCCCAAAACCAAGTGAGCAACAAACCACCGACCGCTTGTGATTTCAATTCCTGATCCGTTCGATTCACATTCAACAACGGCAACACGCGTGTGTACAGTCGCCACCACGACCAGGTCTTCACCTTGACGTACTTGCTGATGTTCTTCTGGATGCAGCGGATGGCGCGCTCTTGCACCTGTGTGATGTTTCAATTAGTCACGTCAGTGTACAGAATCGGCCATCAGTGCACCGAGCCAGACATCATCAGTGGTTAACCACCATACCTGTCTTTTGGTCATGTCCCGTTTTGCCAAGTAGGCACGACACAGCGACTGCAGGCCGACAACAGCACCGGTCAGTGTTAGATTGCGTTTGTCCTCGAGCTCGGATAGCAGATCGCAACGGAGGAAAATCTGGAAAAATGGAATGGTTTTTCAAATGATTGGTCTGTGGACGCTTCAAGAAGACAATTAAGATCATGGGATCGAAATGGATCGTTTGTCTTTTAAAGTGAGAACAATAGCCGTGACAATTCAGAAGTTTGAAAGAAATGACTTGGTGTGAAGCGCTCCAAGCACACAGCGTCGAAACTTTCGTTGTGGTCATTTTGAACAACGGATGGTCATAAAACGACCAGTGCGCCGCAAGTTCAGCAAGCCGATGAGAATGTGGGCAGAACAAAGGGATTGTGTGTTGGAAAATTGGCGCCCGAGCTTCGCAGCTTGAACAGGGGTTGCAGTCATGAATGAGGCAACGACGACCCAGCAATCAAGACCCGAACTTTCATCCACAATTCTGCTTACCGAATACTTCTGAAAAACCGTGCTCCCCCGATCGATTGGTCCCAAATTCACCTGACTCAATCCCAATCGATAACGACTGGGTTCAACCTCGACATGATTGAGCAAGTCCAACACGGTCTGTCTGTAGTTGAGCATCGATTTCTGCGACTGTTTGTGGCTTTCGATCAGACACCCGAAACGGCGGTAAAATTCGGCGAACGGCATACGCTCGGGGTAGCCTGTTGTCATCAAGTGTTGCATATATTTGCAGACTTTTTCATTTCGTGCCACGAGAACAGCCGGAAATTGTAATGCACTCAAGCGCCAGATTGCTAAGTCACAGAAGGGTGATTAACTTATGGCGCACTTGAAACATTTGTCCAGGAGAGAATAAATATAAATTTGAACTTTTTCTGGGCGGGCGACACAGGAATTTTAGCGGAAACAGTTGATTAATTGTCGTTCGCGCAGCCAATCTCAAGAAGAAAGGTCAGAACTCCTCACCCCAAATGCGCAAGAATCCTCACCAATTTTATTGAATCGCACACTGTCCACCATCTGACATCCCCTCAGTTGTGTCCTCAACAACTGTACATCCAATGGCGGAACATCATACAATCGTTCAGCACCATCGCCGTTCTGTGTGGCTGTGGTGGTCATTTTCAAATTTCCCGCCCTTGAATCAGGCAACAAGCAGTGCACGAAATGCAGCCGACCAACACGACGCACTGTTTCGATGATGCAATCCTGAAAATTTTGCAACCTTTTTGCGCAAAGTAGCAACAACACAAAAAATAAGGTCAAAATCATACAAACAGTACAATAATTCAGAAACATCAAACAGCTCAGAATGCAAAGCGGTATCTGTTTCGTTAGTGTTACGTGCTGTGACACAATAAAATCGTATTACAATTGAAAAAGGTATTGATATAAGATCTATTTTGCTGTAAACAGACGTCTCACAAAACATGCAATATTTTCGAATACATACTACCACAATATGAAACACAAAGGGATAATCTGTTTTTTACTTTTTATTTATTACTCGTGTTCTTAAAAAACACGCAGGTAGGTCACAGTGAGCTGAGAGCAGCGAAAATAGGATGCGATACAAACCAGAGCGCGTTTTTATTACATTGCACCCAACAAAGTTTACCGCCCATTTTAATCTGAGCAGTGGTTGAAACAAGTTTCCAAGCCAAAAGTTGTAGGGACGGGCACGAGCCTAAATCGAGCGAAAAGTGGGCAAAAAACCACACGCGACTTATGACACAAAATTGTAGCGACACAACACAGTGGGTTAGTACGAGGGGGGAGGGGCACACCCCCCCCCCCCCCCCCCCCGACGTATAATTGGTTCGGTCGTCAAATCATAAAATTATGTTGTTGCATCAAATCAAAATAATCAAACCTGTAAGAAGAGCTATGAAATCACAGGTTGACTTACAAACTAAACGAGTTTCTCAAACCTCACTGGCCTGGCCAGAAAATTCGAAACTACAAGATAGCTGGTAAAAATCAGTATGTGTACGCCCGCAGTCCCAAACAATTAGCTCAAGTTAGGCAGGCAACAGTTGCTGTTGAATTCAGTGCAAAAAGGCAACATAAGACACAGCATTGTTGTAATATAAATACGACACCTTCAGCTGTGGAATGGATATGCACCGTTTGGTTCCAGGGATAAGAGCAGATTTCAATGAACTTGTCTGTTCCTCAGTGGAACTTAACATTCTCACACATCTTTAACAAGTGTGAGATCAAATCTCCCTGCGTTCCAAACCAAGCTACACATATGCAACAAAGGCACAAATTCAAGGGAAGAAGCAAAAACTTCACTGAATACTGAAAATAGCCAGTACTAGTCAGAGTGTTAGCCTGTCACTGCCTAATACCACGGTCAAGTGGTTGGTGAGAGTGGCAAATTTTGAGTGCCCAGGGCAAGGGTGGCTCCGTTAATTGATATGGTGTGGAGCAGTGGCTCAGGCGCAACCGAACACAATTCGAACGCAAATCAAAAATATTCCCTGTAACACGTATGCGCTGAAACAATGTATCAACTTCGACTTCCTAAAGCAAATTCGTACGGCACTGACGATTCTCTGCTGGAGCAGGTAGGAACCCAACATAAAGCACATTACCGTACAAATGATGTCTGTAAATCACGAAACCACCACAAAACAAACCAAGTGTTAAATACAACACTCACGGTCTGCACTTTTGTCATGGCACAATAGCTCTTTCGTTTGAGCGTTTGTGGATTGTTGAGTGGACCAAAGTTCGGCGCGTGGTGGCACGTCGGACGGACACCGATGACTCGGCACCAACGGCCGGGGCGAAACCGGCGATCATCCCGCCACGCAGTTGGCAGTACATCGACGATAGCTCGCTCCTGGCAGATGAATAGCGGTCGGGATGTTTTAATTTACTCCGGAGGATTATCGAGACCCAGCATCAGCATAACGCTTCCACAATAAATCCACATAAAATGTGCACAAAACATTCGATACTGATGCCTTCGTATACAACACGTGGTTCTAATCGAGTTCGC
>JASAMV010003766.1:0-29786 GCA_030248065.1 Rhynchonema sp. JSB1_4
AGTTGTAATTCTATGCACGTGTTACTTGACTTTCAACTCATTTGTAGTTTCTGCACCGGTCGTTTCAAGTTGTGAAAAAATTCACTTTTTTCTGGAATGAAAAGTCGCTCCACCAAGAGATAGCGAATCTCTAAGGAGCCTAACATTTGTGCGTGACATATGCTATCACAGTGCTTTCCAACGATGTATAACACTGCGCTCTGCTGCCCTTCCTTCGGTTGTGTCCCGAGCCCTTTAAGAGACAAGTATATAACTGTTGAAATGGCTACACAATTAATGCGCGTTCCAATAGTGGTGGTTTAGGCTTGGAACTACTGTAGACATGGGTAGGTAAAGTAAGCCTCGTGAGCCGAGTCTAAACCACTATTGGAGGCGAGCTATAATAGTGAGGTACGAGTTCATTTTGGAGTAGATCTCGCCTTCAATAAATTGCGGTGATCAGTTGCGTTTAGTGTTGGACGGTTTTGATTATTGACACCGACGTGATGATGCATTCTGAAACGATAGTAATAGTAGTGAATATCATTCTGTTGAAATGAAGAAGTTTTTTTTCATTGCCCAAAAATCCACCCAAAATTCGCCCACTTTTCTGTGCCTAAACTCGGTCCTATGCTTTGAGCACAGGCGTAGGCTTAGGCCTTATTTTTCAGGGTTGGCGGAGCTTGGGTGGACTTTTGGGCAAATTAATTACACGTAAGTCAACACAAAAAGGGTTTCAAAATCCGCACAAAGCACCAAGATCAAAGTCCAGTCCCTGTTCCATAAATTTACCTGTCATATAGTTTTGTTCGAGTTCCCATACTGATCTTGTGTCAATTTGTGGACCTGACGCGATGAATCTTGCGAAATTTGACAAACATTGCGCGTCGGAATGATTAAAGTTCACATTTTTAGCAGCTGCTGAATAAAGACGCACAGTTTGTTAAAACAAAGCAGGGATAAGTGACAACACAACGTTATCAATAAGTAAGGAACATTTTCATATGAAACATTTTTGATTCCCGCGCTTTCACCCATTTTTACAGACAGTTTGTAACGTTTACAAAGTGTCTGTAATTTTTACAAAAAAACTGAAAAAAAAAAAAAAAACGCGCGTTTTAAATTTTTTCCGAAACCCCCGGGGAAAAATTATTTTACAGACTCTTCCCGGAGAGTGGTTTCACTCGGTTCTTGCCGTTTGAGAAACTTGAGCTGGTGCAGTTATCATTCTAACTACAGGGTTAGATAGCCACTCCCACCTATGCACTCTCGAGCCGAAGACGATCACAAAATCCGCTGGCGTCCCCGACACCGACCACGTAAATCACGAACTGGGGAAATGTAACCCACGAGTACCAAAGTGTCAGAATGTAACACACACGTGTATTTAGCACGTTCCAGACAAGTATGGATGAGAATATGCGATTATTCGTTGCTCGACAACCAATTTATAATCGACCAGAGAGTGCACCGGCACTTTAGGCGTTGCTCCTCCGCCGATCAGCCACTCCTCCAACATCACTCATCCAAAAGGCTGGAAACCCTCCACAAATGAAAAGAGGACCTCGATTTGCTTCCATATTTCAAACTAAAAACCATCAAAACGACCAAACACAGAAGGTACTTAAAAAGTCCAATCACTTTTGGCCGGCCCAAATCTCGGCCAGCCGAAAGCAAATCATGCTCACACGTGAGCAATGCAGGCATATTGCGTGTTATGTAGCATAATTAATTAGTGATGTCATACCTAGCCTGCAGACAAAACACAACACACTCACTGCTGCCTGCTTGCAACCACAGGCATTTACATTTCAGCAACATGAGAGTCCAATCACTTATGGCCGCCACTGTACATATGTACATATTTGATATGTACATATGAATATGTGTGTATGTATGCGTGTGTATGTGTGAATCTGAATATGTACATATGTACATATTTGAGACAACCCGCAATCTACACAAATCTACAATTGTATAATTGTATCAATCTTCATCCGTTACAGAAATGTTAAAGTGCTCAAATGTTCTAAGTTTCAAATTTTAGAGTAAGGTGTACTTGACCACATATACATATGTATATGTACATATGTACATAGATGAGACAACCCGCTTGATCATTTAAAAGTGTAGTTCTTTTTATGCCAACAGGTCAACGATGCGATCAGTAGACATCAACGCTCTTGAGACAAACGTCACGAAATGGAGCAAACGCGCCAAACCGATTAAACTCGTTGGCCATCCCCTGTCCGAGGAAGCAATCTCGCTCAGATCACACGTCAAAGGTTCTTTTACGGCAAATTCTTCAATGTGCTCTTATACAATTTGGTCAATAAACAGACAGTGTTCGATCATAGGAATTCCATACAACTTCAGAGCTCCTTGCAAAACAAAAACGTTAAATAGATCGAAACAATGGGCATTCGACAAGTGTTGAAATAAAATTTTTATCACACAAAGAAGTCAACCAGACTCGATCTTACTCGCGTGTCATGTGTAAAATTTGCTTAAAAACAACTAGAGACAGGTTATCTTACAAAAGTATCGACTATGAACAATGTATACACCCCATTTTTAAATTCCTCTAGTACAGCCTTGTATATCATGTCAAGCATACTGAGGCTGAGTGAGGCCATTGGGATCGAGTGTAACATGACCTTGTTCGCCAGTTGTCATTTCTTTGTCAAAACGATGAACCATTTACTCTTCTCTTCATCAGACACGACGAAGGGCTGGTTTACCACCAAAGCGTTTCCAAAGCAATGGGAACAGGCCACGCTGGCTGAATTCCGCGACGCAACGCGCGACACCGTCCAATTCGCCTTTTCTAGCGACAGGATCGTCGCGTGAGTGAACTTCTTTCTGTTACCATGTTTGCCTCGTTCATAACGCATTTCGTGCATTTCATTTTTTTGTGAAAAAATCCCAAAATGAGTAACGTACAACTGCATGACTTAAAACAACGTAGTTTTGACCGAATCTGCTAAATTCGGCTCCGATCAATTTCGCGCCCCCATCTCGGACGCGACCATTTGGTTCCGCCATTTGGGTACCGGATAACTTGGATCCTGACTGCTTGGGACCAGGCCATTTTGGACCCGCACCAGTTGGAACCCGGACCAGTTGGGCCCCGGACGATTCCGGAGCCGGACCATTTCGGACCCGGGCATACATAAATTTTGTAACACTACGACTCCGACGCTCTTCCCAATCATTTTTTCAGCCCAGATGCCCTTGTCTTGTCAACGCCGCGATGCATCTCCGGCTACTGCACGTTCGATACTGCATCATCACACAGATATACGGACGTCCTCACCCTGCCGTAAGTATAGATTCGCTCTCTAACTTTAGTTCAAGGCACTGTCCTTCAGAAACCACTTTTCCCACTTTTTTGCCATGCCAGTCACGCGCACACGTTTTAAATTGGTTAATTATTCTCATTCCAGAATGTCCCAATTGATTACGGTTTTGGAGGGCGAAATCAGTGAGTTGCACCTTCTTGAAAAAATCTGATTCCACCATTTATTCTTCTGTTTTCCAACTTTGATATGAGTAAGCATCGGTTTCATTCTATTTCAGCCATTGTGGCGCGTCGGTCGGATGATGAATATGAGTGGCACCTGAAGCGATTTAGCAGACCGAACCTCACCAACGTCTGCGTGGTGTTCAAGCCACTATACGAGAAAAATGACTGGACCCGCGTGAGTTTTTTTAAATTTCTGACTTGTATGCTTCATAGTCAAAAAGTTTGAATTTATGCAACTTTACGGATCGTGTTTATGCAAATTTAAGCTAACGCATCAACATACAAGACCAAAAATTGCGTAAATTTGAGTAGACATTTGATCAGAATTTGCTCTGGAGTAAACCAGCGTAAACATCAGTAAACATGTGCCCGATTCTTCCGCAATCCTTGTGCGCATCCAACGTTTGCGCATGTTTACGCTGAACAATCCCGTTTTCTCAAAATTTATGTCAATTCTCCGTTAAACACTCCACGCCGGCAGTCAAGCGAAAACAAGCAATGTGGTCAAGTGAAACCGTCTGACTGACGGAGAGATAAAATGCAACTGTCTACGCATATTTACGCCGAAAATGTCAGTTGCAGAATCTGCTAAAAAAAGTTTATTCAAGTTTACGCATAATTTACGTGAGTATACTCTGACAATACTTTTGGGAGAAACTTTTCGAACGCGTTGCATGATCCGTAAAGCACACGCAGCTCGCGCAGCCAGCTGAGTTTCGTAGCAATTCGCAAATCACTACGTTAGACTTGTGTGTTGAGTGGCTGGCAGTCACGTGACCGCCGCAGATAACACACGCATGATCAGCTTTACGGATCAGGCAACGCGTTTGAAAAGTTTCTCCCAAAGCTATTGTCAGAGTATACGTAAATTTGAGTAAATATTTCTGTAAATGTTTACGCACGCGTGAATTCCAAGTTTTCCACTGTGGGCTGACCAAAACGATGGCGCTTTCAGTTTCATATTTTATGTCAAAGGTGTCTTTCAGTGCGTGGTTGGAAAGCACGAATCAATCATGATCCCACCGTGCGCCTCGTTCTCATCACTGATCACGTCAGACTGCCAATGCGACTTCATCACGGAGTATGGCTACCCCTACGACAGCATAGCCAAAATCTCAAGGTGAGGTTGTCGATCACATTTCATATGCAATTGATAAGACTGTGAACTTTAGCAAATGGTCTATGTGAAAAACAAGCAGAATGGCATTTTGACAGTTTTCAATCGCACGAATTCTTTCTATATTCATCCATCGGCTCATGACCCGCTATTTTTGAAATTCACTTGGCCAGATCCAATAATTTCTCCATGTTCCGCGTTGCCTAATTCTCTTTCTATTGTTTCTCACACATTTCCCATCACCATGAACTTTATTCACTCTGCGCTCAAGCCAACTTCAAAAAAAGTGTCTCACGTGCTCATGGCTGAATATTTCACATCCGCCACGCATCACTGATTCGCGTTGTACGCAGATTTATCCGCAATTCGTCCGGGCACGACCGCAGCGAAGCGATGACGCAACAAATCAAATTCATCGACAACGCCATCAGAACTTGCTTCGATTCACCACACACACAGAAGGTTGGATTGTGCTTATTTTATTTCGTGGCGATGCCAATAGATGTGTCTGATGTTTTCCGTTAGGCCGCATATTCACAATGCAAGCGCATCAGCGTGCGAGATGCATTCACAATAGAAAAAGCTGATTACCACGTGGGCGAGTTAGCGTGAAGCGTGCACGCTAACGCGCTTTTCACCGTCAGGATTGGTTCTAATTTCTTTGAGCGTTAGCATTGGATGCGCCTGTTGCGAAGTGTATAATTTAATGTCAAAATATTATCAGACCACAAAAAAATGTGAAAACATAGGACATGAAGCCTGCTGCGTTCACAGGGAATATTTTTGTCCAATTTTCGTGCTTACACGCATGCCTTTTCACGCCATCATCAATCGAGGCATGAGACAAACTGTTACAGCTGCTGTGATATTAGCTTCAAACAATCGTTGCACAGCACGTAGTTTATCTGCTTATGCGTTGTGTATTCCTCTTTGCACAGGGGGTTTAGGCTTAGGCTTAGGACCCACAAAGCCAAACTCCTTGTGGATCGACCACACTACGCAAAGCGTTATGCGGCGTGCCACAATCACACCCAACGTATTCCTCTTTGGTGGTGTATGCAGGGTTGGGCAAAAAACGTCTTTTTCCAAAAATTGTTTTTTTAAAAAACGTCGTTTTTTTAACAAAAAACGCCGTCGTTTTTTTTGCCCAACCCTGGGCGTATGTAATTGTTATGCATGACACGACAACGGGAGTTTTTGCACTCATGAATTGCTCGTGTCGCGGCCAGCTGGATTTTCCGTCAGAGGAAATCGTTCCGTTTAGATGCAAAACAAGTTTGAATCAATCTTGAAACATTGTGCCACAGTTCACTCCCGGGGCACAGGTTCTGGCCCGGCCACTCAGGTCTCGTCGATTCAGGCCCGGCTGGAGCCTAAGCCTAATTATATAGCGATAAATCTTGCGAACCTTTTCAGTCGAACGAAAGCGTTGATTTTTGGACTTAGTTTCCCTGTTGTCACTGTGCCTCGCAGTAGAACCGCGCGTTTTCATTTACACATTTCCGTAGAATGGTCGACGTTGATGTACTGAAGTCACTGCGCATAAATGCGTCAAATGTGCTGGGCGGGGCCTGAAAAACAGGGCCTGTATAGCTCGGGCCTCAAAAGTCGCGGAATGATCTTCAAAGCGATTCGTTGCAGTTTTCAAAGCAAATAAATGAAAAAAATCGTCATTTTCGCGAATATGCGGCCCAACGGTCCATAGTCCAAGATGAAGCCTAGGCCATGTCCAAGCCCCACACATGTGCCTCATTACATTTTGCCTTCACCAAACTTACAAGACCTTATGGCCTTTTCTTTTTCATTAGATATTAATAAACCCCTTATTGATTGCCCTTGCATCAATAATGGAATACACTTGGTCAGGTAATTGGTCGTAAACGGACGGGATGCCTTCTCTGAAAACGTATAATGTGTTCGCTCTAATGGTTCATATTTCATACAGCTGTGTTCCTTTCAGCTCCTCGACGAGACGCCCTTGTCGGCCCTGGCCACCAAATTTCTTGCGCAAACAGCCAAAGCAACGTTCACCAACAAACAATTCGACAAAAACAAAGTGCTAGAATTTCTGGTTGGTGAAACTTATGACATAGCAAATGGGTGGCCGGGCAATTGACCAAAGCACGTTTGGGCAAGACCGTTTTGATCAAGACAAAAGGGCACAGTCAAAAGAGCACAACTCTTATTTGGTCCCAATGTCTTTTGAGTTGGCCTGATGTATGTATCAGGCTTAGGCTTTGGTTTCCGCCTACTCTTTGGCTTAATTTTGTGTTTGGGTTAGGCTTAGGCTCATGCCTATTCCTTTTTATGTTCTGCTCTTTTGGCCTGTGCGCTTTTTCACTTGCTCAAACTGGTCTTGCCTAAACCTGCTTTGCTCAATTGCCCGTCCGCCAGCAAAAGAAACTAAGATCACATGGTTTCGTTCGCTCCAAGAACACTACCAGCTGAAACTTTGCGTGAATTCTGCACGTACGCGTGCGGCATGCCTTTGACGACTGCGGGCAAATAACCAGACATCAATAAACAACAATACAATTTCAGACCTTGACATTTAGCTGTCATCGAGTCACAGTTGTACAGTTGACCACTCTCACTGAACTTGGACGTACGGTAATTCCCACCCCCTCGATAACAGGTCGGTCCAGAAATTCATCATGTACCATCAACTTTATCGATGTTATCACTGTACATATCTGAGTTCTTAAAGTTCCAGGCCTTGACCACAAACACACCATTCAAATGAGTCATGGAAAATTCTGGTTGATCTACACGATCATGTTCCGAAATGTTATGTATGCAATGTCTGTAACAATTCAGTATTTACTGGACAATACGGCTGTACTTTGCTTATTTATACATGTACATCGTGAACCTGTGATTTCAATTCACGTTAGATTTTCATGTTTTTCTAACAGGATTTGCCACATTGCCTGCGGGCGTTTGCATTCACCTGGCACTGGAGGTGCAAAAACTCAAATAAATAAAAAATAAATAAATAAATCCTGAAACGCCGTTTGCAACACTTTTTCTAATGAAAAAAATTTCGTCAAAACGTACTCGAAGAAAAAAATTTGATAAAAAAAGCCCGTTAATTAAAAAGTTTTTTCAACCCTGATGCCGAATGCACGAATGCACCGTGTTGAGCGCTCGCGAGGCACTGCCCCTGCATGAGCCGTGCATTCTCGATTATGCGTCGCTCATGTATTTCGGCCTAACCAAATTAATGGTTTTTTATTTCTGAGTAAGTTTATCTGACTTTATCGTGCCATTAAAAAACGTTATTTCCGTTCGATTCAGCACCAATTTAATGTATTTTTAAACATGTTGCTTGAACAATAAAGTTACAGCCCAGATGAGAGTGGGATTTTGTGTACGTACATACATCTTGCTCTGAAAGGCCCTGAATTTTCATATTTACTTGATTGTAGTTCTTGTTGGTGTTCCAGCAAGAATAGTTTGTTTCTATGGCACCGATGCAAACAATAAACCAATGACTGCTTGTTTCGGCCAAAATACGCGACACAATTGAGAATGCACAGCTCATACAGGGTGTGCCTCCTAGCGCTTCACCACGGTGCATTCGTACATTCGGCATCATGTTGAAAAAATTTTAATTAACGAGCTTTCTTGTTAAAAAATTGTTTTTCTTTTTTTGACGAAATTTTTTTCTTAGAAAAAGTGTTTCTGTATCCTCTACTGTGTGAATGTAGCTGGGTGCAGTGGTCAATAAAAATTTTTTTATTCGAACCCCATTTTTTTAATTTTTTTAATTAAAATTTTTTTTTTATTCCAGCCAAAATCTGCCCAACACGATAAAAAATGAGCGCTCAAGTACAAAATAGGGGTATTTTTGTTTGCATAATGTGTTCTAAGTGCATATAAAGCACAGGTGATACGAAAACCATGCTATCCAATGGTCGATAAGTACCAACCATAGTCAGGTATTGGTCGCACAATGACTTTATAAGAATTGGTCAAATTTTTTTCCTGAATCGTCAAGCTGGAAAGTGACGGGGCATTGACGTTGCGTTGCGCGATCACACACAAACCATGCAGGCTTCAAAATGTTTCAGACCCACAGCAGCGTGTGTGCTCTGCTGGATTATTTTCAGGTGATGTTTTGTGAGAATCACAAATAGCACAGTGGTTGTTAAGAGTGACTGAACGTGAAGATCAGGATTGATTTGATGAATTCTTATATGGTTATTCTGCGACCAGTACATCGTTGTGCGCATGCGACCAATACACACCCGTACCCTTCCCCAGGTGGTGCGGGTGTGATGGTATGGTTTTCTGACATTCGGGATGGGAATTGTGGGTGAAATTATGACGTCTAGGTACACGACCAATGCAAATAAGCTGCACATAGTGTGAAATTAGAATGAATACAAAATAGAATCACTCCTTTGTCTATGTCGCACTATGTCTAGATGCCACAAAACAACGATTATGGCACCCAATACACCCATGGTAGGGTTAGGTGATGTCAACAGTAGCAATTTGTATGCAAAAAATGGCACTTTTAGAGCAAAAAAATCGAGAAATTTTCGAATTTTGAAATAACAAAAAATTTTTTTAACTTCTGGAACGAATTTTTTTTAAATTATATATTTAATAAAAAAACAAATTTTTTTAAAAAACCACTTGCTGGGTGCATGCACGCAGTAGTACTGTACGTTTTGTCAGGGTGGTGATGATCACTGAATTGTAATTTTGACTTGATAACATTGATAGCCTGACTTTGTTCTTTGAAATTCAGCCATCATTATTGTCCATGTGTGCAATGTATTGGCCACTGATGAGCTGCAAAGCTGGGTTCTAGATACATCTCAGCCAGACAGCCTCTTCCCTTGAACAGTCATGACAATCTTGGTTACGGTATTGGTAGTTGAAATCGCCTCTGAAAATATTCGGCTTTGGGATAGTTCCGTAAATCGTGTAATTGTAAGTGAGTGCGCCGGAAACTTTTAGACACTTTTTAGTCGGACATATGTACCTGAAAGGGCAGTCTGGTGGACTGACAGAGTGACGGCACACGAATATCGACTCTTCTGAGCCTAAAATAAGTACACTTGACGTTAATGTGTTGCAGGTGATTATGTATGTTTTGCGACTTTTCAGGATTGAAAATTTATTCCTGGAGTTGTGTAATCAACCAGGAATAATTAGAGTCTGACCGGCTGGACTTCCCAGATGCGAGGCATGAATGCGTGTCCCGACAACAAGCGTGAAGTGCCAGTCATTATTGTCAGATGGCGATGTCAGTCAGAAGCTCGAATAACACATCCACTTGACATCAGTGTTCTGGTCCTAAGCCTAAGCCTAAGACATGTCTCGAAAAGTCCTTACCCCACTCATTCTTAGGCATTGGTTTGGACCACGGAGACAAAGCCAAGTATGTACATATTGTGTGCATAAAGATATGCCCGCAGCGCGCAAATTATGATTGTATAGCTGGAAGTTGCTGACTGACAAAAGTTGAATGGCAATGCGACAGTGAAATATGTTCCGTCGACGTACATACATCAGGAACATACCACAAATGCGCAAAGCACCCAGTGCACTTTCCCGACAAGTATACCTGTGCATTGCACGTCGTCCAACAAAATCTGGCGTCCATCCAACAATTTTGTGCGTCGCGTCCCGTTGACCGCTTTGAACTCGGGGTACGTGCTGTGCGTGCGTAATGTAAAAATATTGTCCAAAAATTCAACGTACTATTCGACACAACACGTTCGCTGTGCGCCGGATTTTATTTCTTTTAGGCAGTGGCCGAGCCCCTTAACCACACGTTTGCTGTCGCAAAGAAGCAGCACAGTTTCCTGAGGAATGGCCGCTAGCAGGCTTTATAAAAGAAAATTAGTTATTTTTGAGATGGAAAAGTGGCGCTCCCTGTGACAGCCGACGGCTCTCTGCGGAATGCCATATTTTCAAAAATAAAGAAACTCGAAAACCGTCTTTAGCTTATAGATTCAGTGGTTATTATCGTGGTGCAACGAAGGAACAATAATACAATAATGAAAACTAAGATGTAAAGTCCGTCCATCAGCTCATGTCACTTTGTGATGCTGCTGGCCAACTTGTTCCCTTCCTCCACGTTCTAATGAACGAGAAATTGAGTTTCCAAAAAAATTATTTTTGCTCCTAGATTGTGGTTTTTATGAAATCGACATGTTTTATCGATTTTAATTTAATTTAATTTTAAATTTGATCGAATTCAATCTTTTTCGACACATTTTGTTATTTTTTAGTTTTTTGCAAAATCGGTCACACTCAATTTCTCTTTCATATTAGAACGTGGATGAAGGGAACAAACCAGCCAGCAGCAACACAAAGTGCCATGAGATGGTGGACGGACTATACAGTAGTCCCATGCGGTTAACCTCGGGAATCCCAATTCGTCGCAGACAATCTTAGCAGCAGCCAAATCGAACAGATCGTCACAGACGAGGCCCCAATGAAAGTGCACCTTGACCTCGAGCAGTCCCTCGTACGCCGCTTGGCCGTGTGTCAGACGGACACGACCTGGGGTTCAGGGCAGCAGGCTTTTGATCTCACGCTCACGACTTTTTCTGCAGATTTCAACTTTGGGATATCACCGTAATCGGCCTTTGTGTCAGCCCAAGTTCATACTCACTTTTTGACGCCCATCTGTGTTTCGGTCGTATTTGGCGGGAAATCGGGATCCCATAATCCTAAAGCCTGAGCCCAATCGGCTTTTGAGATAAAAAAAACGGGCACGGGTATCCTGCGCAAAGGTATGAAACACTGATTGTGACTTGCGAGTAATGCTCACTTTCGAACGCAGTACGATTAAATAGGTTTTGGAGCTTTTCAATTGAAAATATCTCTACATGTGTGGGTGCTGAAGTTGAGGCCAAGAGAGAGAGAGCCAAACTCACGTGTCTGCAATCGCACAAACGGCTGCTCTAAAATGCCAGTGATTTGGTCAATTTTCGTCTCTATTCTTTGCATTTGTTCCGCTAGTTTCCCTGCAAAAAAAACAAACTGGAATCGGGAATTGTGTGATGAGAGTAACATCGTATAGGGTCCAAGTCACACGCTCATTGACTGTGTGCACTCGCGGCTTTATCGACTCAACAGCCCTGAACCGCCAATTGATACATGCAGGTACTGTATGTGTGTGGTCATGTCAGATCGTCAACTAAAGCAGCCCGAGAAATAATATGGCATTCGACGTGATTTTGACGACCTTGGTTGACAATGAGACCCAGGTCTAAATGCCCCAAGACTTGGGCATGGATATTCCCGATTCTGATGCATGCGTAAGTACACAGCCATGTACGCAAACTGCGGGTGTGCTGTGCTTGAGTGGGATACACGTTTGGCGAACTGTTACACACGTGGTCTACAGCACACAACAACGTCCAGCTGGCTGATGCTGCAGTACATGCATGTGTCTGGCAAGTCCATTCACATGGATTTGGGCTTGGGCAAACGCAAATTTTGGTTCAGCTGTATTTTGTGATGAGTTGACGCACAAAGTTTGATCAGCCTAAGCTTGTTCAATTCGTGCTGGAGAGAAACTTTTCGTCGGTATCAGTAAAAATAAGACCAACCCCCAAACCACTTTTTCGAGAAAAAAGCGTTTGAAGTTGGCCTGACCGCATTTCCAACACGGTTTGGTTCGGTAGGCTGATGTTTGGCATGTCTACGAAAGGGAGCATGCTGATCATCATAGAAACAAAAGTAGACTTTGAAACGTCATATCCAAGTAAAAACAAAGCTATTTGTCGGTTGGTTTTAGTTGACAAAAAAATAAATATAGACCAAGCCCCTTGGCGGAGCAGTTGAAAACCGAAAAATAGCCCAACCCCCATTTTCTCTGCCATTTATTTTTCACCTGCTTGAAAAAGATTTAATACGGGGTTCATTAAAATGTCTTAAAAGAAGCATTATCATTCAAAACGCTTGTTACAGGGGTGGAAATCGGGCCGGGTTACCTCGGTCCGGCATGACCGGATTCAGAAAAAGTCAGCCCGGTCCTATCCGGCCCGATTTTTTGGGCCGGGTTTTTCTGATTGTATTTTGAAGCAAACGTCGGGTGTGAAAAGATTGTTTCTGTTTGTTGAAATCATTGATTACACATTGAAAACATACATAAACAAAAACATCAAAAAGCTTGTCTGTGGCAGGGTTGGGCAAAAAAAAAATTTTTTTTTTTTAAAAAAAAATTTTTTTTTTTAAAAAAAAAAGGTTTTTGAAAAAATTTTTTTTTTTAAAAAAAAAATTTTTTTTTTAAAAATTTTCGGGGGAACAAAATGTTCTAAAACGTCCAAAAATGGCCTTTTTGGGGGTTATTTTTTGTCATTTTTTCTCAAGGGTCGAAAAAGTTTCTTCACAAAATCACCTTTGGGGCATGTATTTGGTATTGGTCGCACAATGACTATATAAGAATTGGTCAAATTTTTTTCCTGAATCGTGAAGAGGGAAAGTGACGGGGCAATGACGTTGCGTTGCGTGATCGCACACAAGGTATGTAGTAAAGAGAATGTTTCAGACCTGCGGCAACGTGGTTGATCTGCTTGATTATGTTTAGCTGAAAATGTTTTGTCAAAAATACAAGTAGCATAGTGGTTAAGGTTGAACCTGGAGATCAGGGTAGATGAATTCTGATTTAGTCATTGTGCGACCAATACCTAAGATACCCCAAATGATGTTATTATACCTTCCCGTAATACATGGGACACAGTATGCATGTGCCTACAGGGTAC
Organism: Rhynchonema sp. JSB1_4; assembly: GCA_030248065.1. Classification (NCBI taxonomy): domain Eukaryota; kingdom Metazoa; phylum Nematoda; class Chromadorea; order Monhysterida; family Xyalidae; genus Rhynchonema; species Rhynchonema sp. JSB1_4. The sequence goes on from JASAMV010003766.1 coordinate 13,358, forward strand.
TTCGATGTCATACCCCATCGGGTCGGTCATATACGACTGATTCAGCTACCCGACAAGTATTTCTGCAGCTTATATTCTCAATTCTGTGTGGTTTATAAGTGAATCTTGCTTATTCGGCCACAAACTGTTGTGTCCGATACCACAGAGCAGCAATCATCGGTCCATATCAAGCACAGACTGTTGGATCGCACCGAAATGACGTAAACACCCTTGATAAGTGATGCAAACCAAGTCACAAAAGTGACTTGTCAATTAAAGTTGCATTTTTTCGCGATTTTACGCGTTTTTTAGGCAAATTTGGTAAAATTTCCCCGAATCTCAGACTTTTTAAAAAAAAATTTTTTTTTTAAAAAAAAAAATTTTTTTTTTAAAAAAAAAAAACTTGTTTAAAAAAAAATTTTTTTTTCCAACCCTGGTCTGTGGGATGCTTCGATCTCGTGGCTCTCACAACCACAGTCAGATATGCTTGCCACTGTGCTAAAGACGCCGACAGCCAAGCCGCCTTACGATACGTTATAAACGTAATGATCGGGCCAGCAGCGACGCACTCACCGAGAGAGCGTAAAGTCCCTATACAACACACACACAGCTGGGGTATTATGCAACAACTCATGTGCTGAAGCAATCTTTTGTGTGTGTGTGTTGGAGTCGCGTGCTTTGGGGCTTGGTCTTTTTTGTCCGCGAAAATTGCTCCGCCAAGCAACTTGGTTTTCTTTTTCAAAAACAAGAAACTAGACCAACCCCCAACCGGAACTAGCAGGTGTTTTCAACAGGCTGTAACTCAATGTACATAGCGTTTTGAGACAAAATTTTTGGTGAATGTTTAGAATAGTTTGCCAGCTACACGCTGCACACAAAAACGGGGTTGGTCTTTTGGTGGGGGTTGGTCTTAATTTTACTGATACCGACGTTTTGTTTCTGGTCGAAATTAGTTTTAAAACTTTAAACTCCAGACGTACAAAAGTCATTTTTTGCCCACAGACGATGGCGGACGGGCAATTGAGCAAAGCACATTTGAGCAAGACCACTTTGAGCAAGTGAAAAAGAGCAGAGTCCAAAAGAACAGAACCTAAAAACGAATAGGCCTGAGCCTAAGCCTAAGCCCAAACACAAAACTAATCTTAAGTGTATGCCTAAGCCTAAGCCTAAGCCTGACACCAAAATCAGCCTAAGCCTAAGTCATTGGAACAAAATAAGTGCTCTGCTCTTTTGGCCCTGCTCTTTTTCACTTCCTCAAAGTGGTCTTGCTCAAATGTGCTTTGCTCTATTGTCCGGCCACCCAGACGATTTCGGATTGTACGTGCGTTCCCGTTATTATGCAACATCGTGCACCGCCACAAAGCAAACCCACGCACAAATTAACTTTAAACCTTTATCACAAAATATCTACAGCACAGTCAAAATTGCATGTGCCCTAATTTTGCAAAATTTACAAGCCCTATCAAATGGATTTTCCTTCAAGGTTGATGCAGCACACAGTCGTAAACAGGTCTAACGTTTTCCTTCATCGATTTCTCCAATTTTCTGACCGTCGCCAGCGACACAAACGAGAAGCAACACGAGTAGAGTGCCAGACGACATTGTTTTTGGCATCAGGTCAAACGGAGCGATTTTATGAATTTGTTGCTGCCCGGCAGTGCGAGGTATAGTTTTCTGATGAAAATGAAGTTGACAATTAGGACCAGAATATTTGATGCATTGTCTTGTTTTAACGTATCCTAAAATACTAAAATTATAACACCCAAGCTTTGTGAATGATTCGCAGTACTGTGTGTACAAGAAGCAACAGGTACCAGAGGTCAAAAACCGCATCATTTATTGTCACCCACATTCGCCAAATAAAAAACACCGATGAAAGACGCTTTTCTAAAGCAAGAGTTTTCTTAGACGCAAAAGTTTGGTATACAAAAACCCACCCGCGTGTGGGATCGTATTGTTGTCATTGGATGTTTGTGCTCAGTTTTTAGGCACCGCTGCGCTACCACAAACAGACACAGAGGGCACGAAGTCAAAGTTATGTACCGATATAGCGTCTCAGTATGGTTCAGGTTGTTGAGATAAACCCAAGGAACCACGAGCGCACAGCTTATGCTCTTTTGGAGCGCGTACCGCCCAAAACGTATGCGTTGGCGCGTGAAAAAACAACTGCAGCAGCTACCGGGGTGTGAGCCTTGTGCCAATCGTTACATGCGAAACTTGAAACTTGTGCTTTAACAATAAACGAAGCTCTTTCATTCATGCGAAGCTCTTTCCAGACTGTTTCACAAACGTATACTGAAGTGGTTTCGTATCAAGACAGCAGCTGGTGTGCCGTTATGAAAAATAACAATACGTAAAGTACAGTAGTCTCATGTTCGATACGTATCGCACGTGCCTTGTGAACTGAACCATTGTTAAAGTCTCTTCACGAATACCAGGTGACAAAGTTTAAATGTGCTGCTTTCGCTATTGACAACATCATTCGGAGCCAGTATAGGCTGATGTTTCACACTTTCAAACCCTGGCACGTTACAAGGTTAGACCTAACTCTTCTGACCTGACAAGACTCTTCTACCAGCCCTGAAAACACATACATGGATACATATAAGTAAGCCATGTGATTATTCTGTTGTGGCCTATTTGCACAGCCGCCGAACTTTTGCTTCGGAAACTTTGGCAGACTGAAGGTATAACTTTTGCTTCAAAGCACCTCATCACCAGGTTCACAGGCAACACACGCCATCCAAAACGTTTTATTTTCAGAACTGTTCTGCAGCTGAAGCACTAAAGTCAGCATGAAGAGGTGCCTGCAAGGGACTGTGGTTCTTTTGACAAGTGCGCTAAAAGTGAATTACCTTTCTGCGTGCGGTGCCGTGCGAGATGACGAAAAGCGTAAAGACACAAAGTAATCACAATACTACGCAGATGAATAACGTCATAAAAAAGTTTGGATAAAAACAGACGATAAAGGCGGGATGAAGCGATGAATGGTCAGCCAAAAGTTATAATAAGTGCATTTTTGAAGTTTTCATGAAGATATAGGTATACTGGGTGTACGTACATTTTTGCTCGTCTAAAATTGCACAAGTTGATGTTTCAATGGTCATTTCCGTCGCCGTTTTCGTCGGCGAGATAGAATTCAAAAAATAATATTCAATGCCGTCCTGCCGGTCGCATGGGAGCACGACGAGCTGAGCGGATGTTCGTTTAGTGTCTTTTCAAGAAACATTTCCGTCTTTGGCTGTCACATAATGAGACCGCCGATAAAGACTGTCGGTGGGCGGATTGTTGAGCAAGGAAAAACATGTAAATACCCGATTCTTGTTCTGTTTCAGCAGCTTGTTATTCTGTCATTAAGTTGAGGATTTTGATTTTGTGCTGTGTGTGGTTCCCGGGTTGCGGCCCAATCGCTTTAGATTCTGTGATTTGCTCTTTGCTCAAACCGACTCTTTCTCAGTTGTCTGTCCGCAAAAAAGCTCTGCCACAAACGTACTGTACAACGCAACGTCGGTGATGTCATGTCAGATGTCAGCCAGTTTTGTCAGCCCAGACGCTTGCTTCCAGTGGCCAGCAGAATTCCCGAAACAAAATGCGCACATCTGAAAATGCGCCCTGGTTTTATCTTGCGCTCTCCACGTCGGTGCGTAAATTCTCTTCTGACATCCAAAACATTTGTGTTGGACGACGTTGACACTCGCTTAAGCACGCAGCAAATTAAGGTCAGCCAGCTGCAAGTTGTCATCATCGCTCTCAGATGTGCGCATTTGCCTTCGGGAATTCGGCCCAATCGCAGTAAAACTAGAGGTGGAATGTCAACCTGAATTTTCACAGCTTGCACGTGTAGTTTGTCTCGACTTCCTCTCTGCATCATTTTGAGACGTCGTTTCGTTTTGATGCCTGTCAGTTCATGCATGTTGGCAATCCTGACCGACAAGACAGAATACATTGCAATGGTCCAATCTGCTTGATTCTGTCCGATAACTGATGAAGCTTCAAATCGGAAAGCGGGGATCCGGGGAGCTCCCAGAGAAACAAGAACGACAAAAATTACATTTGATGCCGCCAAGCCTATGTATCTGCGCAGTTGCCTATTGATGACCTGGGCTAATACACATGGTACTGTACTGTAAGATACAAAACAAAGGCATTAAAAACAAAACAAAAGCATCCAAAGCAGGGTTGAAAAATATTTTTCTAATTAACGAAGCTTTTTTTTAAAAAAATTTTTTTTGATTTTTTTTGACGAAAGTTTTTTAGTAGAAAAAGTGTTGCAAACGACGTTTCAGGATAAATGAAATCAATAAAACATATTTTTCAAAAATTGAAAAATTTTCGCCTGATGAGACCCAACTTGTGTGGTGGACACCCGGTAGTAACTGTGCAGATTCTACGGTCTTTGACCAGTCTGAGGTTGATGTTCACTTCGGGCTCCACCAGATAGACCCGAAACCCGAAACATAAATTTTTTCTATGTCCATGTTTCGGGTTTCGGGTTTTGAAAAAAAAAACCCGAAACCCGAAACACGAAGCATGATAATCGCAAATGTTTCGACTGACTGTATAAATTGTTCACGTCAGCTACAAGTGGCAAGACGAAGTTGTGTAACGTTGTCATTATTATAATATTTATATTCATGCAAATGTACTCCAACTCTTTATGTAATTGGTGCCGGCTAAATTGTAAAACCCTAGGTGTATTCATCGTTACTGTCACGCCTCGAGCGGTTGTTGATGCTTACCCTTTTCGTGTCTGAAACGAAATAAAGTGCTACTACTACTACTACTACTACGAAAACATTTTCGATTATCATGCTTTGTGCTTCGGGTTTTTTCTTCAAAACCCGAAACCCGAAACATGGACATAGAAAAAATTTATGTTTCGGGTTTCGGGTCTATCTGGTGGAGCCCTAACGATGTTACTCTAATGTGGATTCCGTGCAACGTATTTTCATGCATCTAATATGCCGTATATGTGATATACGACCATCAAAATCTCGATTACAGCCCAAAATCTTGCGCGTCAGATCGACTTTGCGCGCCCTGTTTTGCACCAGACCTGTCAAGCTCAACGTCAAGGTTCAACGTCAGATGCTTCGGCGTCACGCTGGCTCGTGCAACAGACGCAATTTTCTAAACGAAGTTTCAACTTTGACGCATTATTGTGCATGATTGGATGCGTTTCTCGTTTCTGAGTTATAATAATTTCTGACTAATGGTATTGAAATAATGTGGCGATCATTGACCGCAGTCAAAATTTTTTGCACCTCCGTTGATGATCGTCTGTACATTTCTTTGCCTCTTTTCAGAAATTCATGAAACTCAGAAATACTCTCACAAAACGCTTCTGTTACATCCCTATAATAATATTTTTGGCTAGATAATCATCCAGTCATGCACAATAATGCGTCAAAGTTGACCCTTCGTTTAGAAAATTGCGTCTGCAGCACGAGCCAGCGTGATGCCGAAACATCTGACTTTGAACTTTGACGTTGAGCTTGACGGTGAGCTTGACTTTGTTTTCTGAATTCCACCCATTATCGGTGCCACATCACTATAAAAGACCAGCCCAGCGCATCCCTGTACGGATTCGGGGACAATACAGGGCGTCGCAGGCGCGATTTTAGAAAAATTGTCCCGTCACAGAAAAAATGTGCCAATTTTTTGCCTCGAAAATGTCCATTTTTGGACAGTTCAGTGCATTTTGGGCAACTTTTTTTTATTAAAAAAATGCAAAATCTGAGTTTCAAAAAACAACTTTTTTTGAAACAACCCTGTCACCAACGGTATTGAAACCATGTTTTGGCGATCATTGAGAGCAGTCAATTTTTGTTGCAACGCCGTTGGTGATTTGCTACTTTTCAGAAATTCATGAAACAATACTCCTCAAAAACGCTTGTTGCGTATCCCTAAAATATTTTGGCCAGAGAAGCATCCAATCTTGCACAAAAACGAGTCATAGTTGACCCTCATCGTTCAGAAACCCGCAACTTGTGAATGAGCCAGCGAAACTGACTATGGACGACTTTGTTTGTGGAATTCTACCCAATAAGCTTGTGTCAAACTTTGTGATGCATGCGTGATTTACTAAATGTAAAATTCATATTCAACAATTACGAACGACTGCCAGACCGGGCTGGACCGATTGCCAACTGTGACACATTGAGTAATTATATACATATACACAATGAAATGGTTTTTATTCGCAGAAAAAATCAATAACCGGTGGGACAACACAACGTTGTGAGAAGCAAGCATGAAGGAAACAAGGACACTTTTGACGAAATAAACGGCTCTCAATTTCTGTGCTGCCAAACATTGAGGAGGTTCGAAAAAGTGCTCTTATTCCACGAAATGTAGTGACCCTGGAACATACCATTTAGCAAATAATATCAAGGAACTACACAAATGAAAGTCCGGTTTACAAGATATAACCGAGTTAGACTGAGCATAAAGATGAATCGAACACATAAAATGGCATTTCCAGCGCACCCATAACAACCACCACGAAAAAGAGATAAATAACTACCTATGCAGTTATACAAGATAGTGAAAATCAAATTGCGCAAATATGCTGTCTTGTGCATTTTCGCAATGAAGTTCATTGAAATGATTTTATTAACATATCACAGCTTGAGGATTAAAAGCAAAAACACCAGTAGTGCGTGTGTAGCAAATCCTGAATTATTAGTGCTTGGGAAATACATGCTGCTCCTCCGCAACTAACGACTTTTGCCTTTGGATTTCATTTGGGTTCACGCCTGATTGAAGAATAATCCTCAGTCAGGGCGGCACTAAAATTCAGAATCTACGATGGTTAGGAAGAATCGAGCCAGAAGCGAAAAACATTGATTAAATTACAGTAATATTCATGTGTTTGTGTCAGCCAGTTGGTAAAGATCAGCAGCAAAAATTCAGTTCGGTGATAAAATACACAAACTGCACACTGCAAGCTCACAAGATGTAGCAGAGACAAAAGTCAGAGAGAAGTGAGACATCACTCAGCTTGTAACGAGTTTTTGAACTGTGCAAAAATAAATTACACGTATGCGCAAATATGACCTATAGAATTGCAGTGTGTAAAATTTCAGATATACGGCTAAAATTCTGCATATAAATCGTTCATATAAAAACCATACCTAATTTTGAGAACAAACAGTGAGTTGTGAAACGAATCATAATAATGCAGGTCAATAATGCGCTAAATCCAGAGTATTATTGTCACGCACTCTTCAATACAGTCGGGCGCATCTGCTCACATGCTTCTACGCACGACACTAATATTCTGATTGACAGTCTCAGAACAGGTGTGTCCATCCCTCCACCGTGCGTGTGTGCGCGTAGAAATACCACGCAGCCGCTGCCGTCGCTGTGAACGCCCAGAATGTGGCACTCGCCTGTAATCAGGGTTGATGCTGCAACGTCAACCACCGCCATTATGCCGTCCCAAACAGTCCTGTTCAGTAACTGAAGTTCAGTTCACCGCAGCACCCAAAGGCCTAAGCCTTTTAACAGCGGCAAAGACAACTTCTCGAAGGCTTCCAAAGGAAGGGCTTTTTGTACGCCTTGTCAAATCAGGGCCGTCGACACACAGCCGGACGATGACCAGACGGAAAATAAATCAGCACCAGGTCTAAAAGTGGTAGCCCGATTTAGCATCCTGATTTTTCAAGGCCGAACACAAGTGCTTCTACGGTGCGGAGGCCGATTCGAAAATTGGACTGAAGTGGTTTCATTGGGCCGGCCAGGCACACAAAAACACTTGAATCGCGCTTATTGCGATTTGGTCGACGAAAACAACCTGAGCCAATAATACGAAGAGAGGTATGCACTTTGCTGGCGGGGTTGGGTTGCACTTTTTGTCATAAAACGTTTCTTGCCAACTACACTCTAATCGTGAAGCAACAGCCAGCCATTTGCGCACTGGCTGGTTGTGGTGTTATGGAAGTGGTAAAACAAACGTGACCCCCGACCTGGCTGACAGAACTGTTCTGCCCCAGAGGTACATACAGACGGTGCGACACAAAAAGTACGAAAACCCATTTGTGGGGTCTGATCTCGGACATAGCTAAACGTGGAGAAACGTTTGACATTGTGTTCGAAAGGCAAGACGATCTAGTTTCTCGCAAGATAGGTAGCCTTGAAGCAGATCGGCGCAAAATTCGCCTGCTTACAAACGCAGACAAAGCAAATCGTACGCCCTCCACCAAACTGAAGTCGTCCAATGACTTGACCTCATCGCCTAAGATACCAAAGGTACCGGTATCTCAAACCGCGGCTGAAATCTAGCCCTACAAAATGCAGGTCTCCGTGACTTTTGTGTCACCTTGTAATGTGGAACTAACAGCATTGCGCCGCATGTTGGGTGACAGTAGAGGCAACACGTGGAACATTGACTGCGACCGACGCAACTGACCACGCGTGCGACGGACCAGTTGCTGACTGCACTCCTCTTGTGCCACTTCGCACTCGTAACGCACCAGCAGGTCACCTGCGCGCACATAGGGCTACAATGAATTTGGCTGATGCAAGCTTCGTCAACTATTTGTTTGAGCCACATTACGGCAAACAGCTGGCCTTTTCGAGGGACAACAAAACAATACGCTAGTCCAAATGAGTGGTGCGGCTCCCGTCTGAAACTATGGGCCGGACTGACTGACTGACTGACTACTACACCGTCCGCGTCGGTGCAAAGTTGACACTGGTTTTGACCAGGTCATAGTTGACGTGCAATGCAACACAATTAATCCTGTAGGTAACCAGTTGAACGGGTCTGTCCTGTTGATCGTCAACCGAACCACATGACACCACAACTTGACCATCCACATGATGGTGATAGCGAGTCGCATGACACAATGGATACACTATACCCAGTGGTGTCGTTGGGGGGAAGGGGGTTACCACCTAGTATCCGGTATTTTGATTTTTTTCACCCATGGGTATGCGGTATCCTGACTTTTTGTCCAGGGGTACCCGACCCTAAATTTTTTCCGAAAACCGTAAAAATCGCCCATTTATGCTCAAAATCGCTTGGTGGCGCAGGCATAACCCCAAAAATGATCATTTTCTACACTTCCAACACCAATTTTGCTCAATTTTCCTCTAAAAAATTGACCTTTTTTGAACAACGCCCCGGGTATCCGAGATTTTTTATTTTGGGTATCCGGTATCCTGTCTTTTTGATTTCCCAACGACACCACTGACTATACCGACCTGTGAGTGCAGTGGGTGGATATTGCATAAACAGATCCTGTGCGTCCGCGATCAACGCCTCGAGTGGGAAATGACGTGGTTTCAATCTGTAAATGTTACTTGGTGGTTTATGACAGGGAGCTGAATTGCGTCAACGCTGCTGTCAGTACATCACTTGGCAAATGTCAAAAAAATGCTTGATCAAACACTCAAGAAATTCAGCTGATTCCTCCGAGACACTGGCGATAATCTGCTGCCAGAAGAAAAGAAAATGTGAATAATCACACGATGAAGTGCGCGCAACCATTAAGTACAACCAGCACAAAGAATTTTCTCTACAATAAAGTTTCCCCCAACCCTGATCTAACCTCGTCAACAGCGAATGTATCTGAGTCATTTCGCACTGACAGTTCTCCATAATCTCAGAGCCTCTGCAAAATGTTGGACAAAAATTGCGTGTCTCACACCTTTAGTATTGCAAATCTTGACAACAATTAACAGAAAGTAGCATTCGGGAGTCGAACCCAAGCGAGATGATGTCCAGCGCAAATACAATCCACTCAGCCAACCAACCTGTACAATATGAGCGACGCACCAAAGTATATGGGCATCATGTGGTGTGATGCGAGGAACAAGTCGTATAGACGCACGACCTGGTTGTAGTCGTCGAGCGAATGCGCGAACCTGCAATCATAATGCACATTGCACCGATGCCACACACACACACCTTTGTTGATCAGGGTATATTATCACGGCGATGTCTCGTTCGATACGCATTCACGTCAGCCTGGGGACGCCAGCCACGTCGCTAAATGGTGGTACACGGAAGTGACGGGCAATCACCACCCCACCATCGGTTCTGGACTGTTGACAATATGGACTGATCCCAATATGCCCTCTGAGCCCGACATTTGCCGTTTGACAAGGACGAGGATTAATGCATAATTTTCGGTTCTGTTAACATGTCCTGTGATCTGTCCTGATGTCCGTGATCTTTCTCTCTCCTTGGCGCTTTTTGTAGCTTTTATCTGCTGTGGTTTTGTTATAACCAGTGTTGTAACATTTCTATCACCGTAATTGTCCCACCTGGTCTTGTAACTGTGCTTCTATCACTAATTTACGTGCATGGTCTTATGCGTCATTGCCAGCAATAAAACAAACAAACGGTATATTATCAGAATAGTGAAATGGACATGACAGAACAGACAGCAGATCAGGCGCCTAACCGATCAAGGGGACAACAGCCAAAAGTCGCCAAAATGGCACGGCCTGAGCCGACCTGTACATTTATATGCAAGGTGTGCATCGATAATGGGAACAGATTCAGATTATAAAAAATGTTGCAGATACTTTTTCCGCGGGTCTGTAGCCGTGAGTTGTTTTTATTTCAAATGATACTGATCTACTGATGCCAATTGTCTCACTGACAAGATTCTCGACCTGGGGTGCTGCCGAAATGTCAGGTTCCAGGAGCATCTGCTGAGTAGGGTTAGAGAGATGTCGGGTGTCGGCTGTCGGGTGTCGGGTGTCGGGTGCCAAAAAAGTGTAGGTGTCGGGTGTCGGGTGTCGGGTACCCCCAGATGTCGGGTGTCGGGTTTTTTGGGACCCGACACCGACAGCCGACACCCGACACTTACGGTTCAAAACATCAGTTTTGCTGAGAGAAGAATTTTGAGAGAAAATTTTCTTCGAACCGAATGTTTCCGATGACGCAAAATGTGACATTTTGGTGTTTATTTCGTGTGAAAATACTTGAATTCAGTAACTTGAGCCAAAAAATTGCACAAATGATGCAAATAAGCAAAAATTTGCCTGTTTTTGGTCCAAAAACAGGTGTCGGGTGTCGGGTTTTTTTCAAAAACTAGATGTCGGGTGTCGGGTTTTTTTGCAACTGTCGGGTGTCGGGTGTCGGCTTTTTTTTCTAAGATGTCGGGTGTCGGGTGTCGGGTACTTCCAGATGTCGGGTGTCGGCTGTCGGGTACCCCCCCGACCTCTAACCCTACTGCTGAGTGAGACGTAGTGCGAGCAACGTACCAAGTGAGCAGCCAGCTGAGTGCGAACATGTGCCCCAACTCTGCGCGTCGCAGGAATGTCTCCAGCTCGACGTCAGTCTGCCTCAATATCACATAAATCAGATTGATGAGTCGCGGTGCTGTGTTTTCGAGTGGCTCGGTCAGGAACGCGTGGAACACACCTGAATGCTTGCAAACACGTGCATCTGTCGTTCTCTTTATCACGACAACATTTGTTTTTTTTCTGTTGCGAAAGACTGTCATCAGAATTTAAAGAGCATAAGGTTAAGCAATGTGGTTCTCCACGGTTAAGCAATGTGTTAACCTGCCATATTCAATGTTAGCAGATATTGTTGTCGATCGAAAGCTAGGCTTGGGAAACGGTTCAATAAGCAGCCAAAGTCTCAACAACTAGGGATCGGAACCTGGAGTCCACACACCCACACCTACACAATTTTGAAAACCCACACACCCACAGCTGCACATCTGGCTGAAAACAACAAGCAAGCCAGCTTACCAAATGACGCGAGCTCGTTGGCGACTTGTTGAGCTTTTCGATATCCGAGCACAAGCAGCAGCGTGAGGCACACGTCGTGGAATCCTGTGCTTTTCAAATGCACATGTGTGTTTGCAAGAATGGGCACCGAACAAAATTGCGCCAAAAGAACGAACAGGAAAAGCATTTTGTTGGTATCTTGTCTGTCGGGATATTTTTTCGCGATTTTGTTCGGCCGGTGCAACAATTTCGCACAAAAATGTTAAGTTGTAAAACAAAAATACAACATCCCACCCCAACCTTGGTAGTACTGACAATCGGGATTGTCCCACATGATATGCACAATGAGCGGAATGAGTTGCTCCTGAAAATGCGCGTTGCTGTTCGTGTGTCTATTCGTCAGTTCGTTATCTATTAGGAATGAAACTTGGCCAGGAAAATGGAAACAGAACTCAAGTGAAGAACGGGAGCTGTTCGCTTAAACCGGGCAACCGGATATCGCATGCTCTCAGAATCCGGTCTTTCGCAATAAAATGTGACTATATACGATGAGTGATCACAAAAACATCGTTCAAACAAAATGAAATGCGTTTAAATTGTGAGAATTAATTTTTAAAAATTTGCTTTCGGGAACAAACTCGAGCTTGTCCCCCTTTTGATCAGGCAACGGCAGAACATTTAGTAGGGAATCCAACCAGCTCGTCAACCAACAGCCACGTGTGAAATGTTCAACAAAGGTTTCATGTGTCAGCGAGCTGGTTCTTGTCTCAGTCTCTCTGCCTTTCATGGTCAAAAGAGTGAGCGTAAGTCGGCACAAGATTGCGTTTGTTCCTGAAAGCAACTTTTCAAAAATAAATTCTGACAGTTTTAACGTGGTTTATTTTGTCTTATGAACAAAGTGTGAAAAATCTGGGTGGAAGTTGCACCTAACCTCCAATTTTTAGGGGAAATTCTGAAATTTTTGGTGCAAAAGTGTCTAAAATATACTCTGACAATGCTTTTGGGAGAAACTTTTCAAACGTGTTGCCTGATCCGTAAAGCACACGCAACTGGCGCAGCCAGCTGAGTTTCGTAGCATTTCGCAAATCACTACGTTAGGCTCGTGTGTTGAGCGGCTGGCAGTCACGTGACCGCTGCAGCTAATACACGCATAATGAGCTTTACGGATCAGGCAACGCGTTTGAAAAGTTTCTCCCAAAAGTATTGTTGGAGTATACCTATGGTGGAAAACTCCGGCACAACCATCCCCGAAAATAATAACCTATACAACATGGCACCTGTAATTTGTGCCTCTCGTCGTCATCAATATTCGGCGGGAATCTGGCCAGGGTCCGTCGCACGTCCATCTCGACTTGGCGCCATTCGATGTGCGACTGCAGTTCGTCCAACGTTGGCTCTTTCTCCTGGCAAAATGCGAGAAAAATAACCCAGTCGTGTTTGTTTCAATGATAAATGTAGGTGGCATGTTTGGATTGAACTCCGCGATGTATACTTGCGTATTTTTCCGCAAATGGTACATTTTTGGAAAAAAACCGTTTTTTCCGAAAAGAACCGTTCTTTCCAAATATTTCATGGTCCAAAAACGCATATTCTGGAGAAAATTTTATCGGGAAATGGCCTGAAACAGGCTAAAAATACACTTGGGAGATTAAAAAGTGCTCATTTTGAACTGTTTAGCACCGATTTACATTGGTTTTGACAACATCCTATCGTAAACTTTGAAAATATCTCGGAAATTTTTGGAAAAAACCGTTTTTTTTTCAAAAGTTGCCACTTGGAAAAATTTCCGGAAAAATAAAAACGTATTTTTCCGGGCCTCGGAATGAAACGTTTCTTTCGTTTTTTTTTGGCCCGCAAGTATAGCGCGATGTTGTCTGCTTGATTGTGGACCAATAACTTGAGGTTTAGTTTAGTTTATAGCGTCGACACCCACTCAAATACATAAATAAGAAGATTAAGTGAAAGAAGCATAATTACAAGACCGGGTGTGGAGTTTACGGACATGAAAATAAATACAAAACAGGGCTTGAGGTCGTTTGAAGCCAAAGTTGAGCGATCGGTTTTCATATCGCTCAACTTTGACTTCAAACGACCTCAAGTTGTTGGTCCACAATCAAGCAGACAAATCGCGCTATACTTGCGGGCCAAAAAAAACGAAAAAAAACGTTTCAATCCCGAGGTCCGGAAAAATACGTTTTTATTTTTCCGGAAATTTTTCCAAGTGGCAACTTTTGAAAAAAAAACGGTTTTTTTCCAAAAATTTCCGAGATATTTTCAAAGGTTACGATAGGATGTTGTCAAAACCAATGTAAATCGGTGCTAAACAGTTCGAAATGAGCACTTTTTAATCTCCCAAGTGTATTTTTAGCCTGTTTCAGGCCATTTCCCGATAAAATTTTCTCCAAAATAGGCGTTTTTGGACCATGGGTATCCTTCAGTACTGGAAAAATATTTGGAAAGAACGGGTCTTTTCGGATAAAAACTTTTTTCAAAAATGTACCATTTGCGGAAAAATACGCAAGTATACATCGCGGAGTTCAATCCAAACATGCCACCCACATTTATCATTGAAACAAACACGACTGGGTTATTTTTCTCACATTTTGCCAGGAGAAAAAGCCAACGTTGGACGAGCTGCAGTCGCACGTCGACTGGCGCCAAGTCGAGATGGACGTGCAACGGACGCTGGCCAGATTCCCGCCGAATATTGATGACGACGAGAGGCACAAATTACAGGTGCCATGTTGTATATGTCATTATTATCGGGGATGGTTGTGCCGGAGTTTTCTGACGAATAGACACACGAACAGCAACGTGCATTTTCAGGAGCAACTCATTCCGCTCATTGTGCATATCATGTGGGACAATCCCGATTTTCAGTACTACCAAGGTTGGTGTGGGATATTGTATTTTTGTTTTACAACCTACATTTTTGTGCGAAGTTGTTGCACCGGCCGAACAACATCGCGAAAAAATATCCCGACAGACAAGATACCGACAAAATGCTTTTCCTGTTCGTTCTTTTGTCGCAATTTTGTTCGGTGCCCATTCTACTTGCAAACACACAATGTGCATTTGAAAAGCACAGGATTCCACGACGTGTGCTTGACGCTGCTGCTTGTGCTCGGATATCGAAAAGCTCAACAAGTCGCCAACGAGCTCGCGTCATTTGGTGAGCTGGCTTGATTGTTGTTTTTAGCCAGTGATGTGCAGCTGTGGGTGTGTGGGTGTGGGTTTTCAAAATTGTGTGGGTGTGTGGACCCCAGATTCCGATCCCCAGTTGTTGAGACTTTGGCTGCTTATTGAACCGTTTCCCAAGCCTAGGTTTCTATCGATAACAATATCTGCTAACATTGAATATGGCAGGTTAACACAGTGTTGAACCGTGGAGAACCACGTTGCTTAACCTTATGCTCTTTAAATTCTGATGACAGTCTTTCGCAACAGAAAAAAAGCAAATGTTGTCGTGATAAAGAGAACGACAGATGCACGTGTTTGCTGAAGACTGCAAGCATTCAGGTGTGTTCCACGCGTTCCTGACCGAGCCACTCGAAAACACAGCACCGCGACTCATCAATCTGATTTATGTGATATTGAGGCAGACTGACGTCGAGCTGGAGACATTCCTGCGACGCGCAGAGTTGGGGCACATGTTCGCACTCAGCTGGCTGCTCACTTGGTACGTTGCTCGCACTACGTCTGACTCAGCAGATGCTCCTGGAACCTGACATTTCGGCAGCACCCCAGGTCTTGTCAGTGAGACAATTGGCATCAGTAGATCAGTATCATTTGAAATAAAAACAACTCACGGCTACAGACCCGCGGAAAAAGTATCTGCAACATTTTTTATAATGAATCTGTTCCCATTATCGATGCACACCTTGCATATAAATGTACAGGTCGGCTCAGGCCGTGCCATTTTGGCGACTTTTGGCTGTTGTCCCCTTGATCGGTTAGGCGCCTGATCTGCTGTCTGTCCTGTCATGTCCATTTCACTATTCTGATAATATACCGTTTGTTTGTTTTATTGCTGGCAATGACGCATAAGACCATGCACGTAAATTAGTGATAGAAGCACAGTTACAAGACCAGGTGGGACAATTACGGTGATAGAAATGTTACAACACTGGTTATAACAAAACCACAGCAGATAAAAGCTACAAAAAGCGCCAAGGAGAGAGAAAGATCACGGACATCAGGACAGATCACAGGACATGTTAACAGAACCGAAAATTATGCATTAATCCTCGTCCTTGTCAAACGGCAAATGTCGGGCTCAGAGGGCATATTGGGATCAGTCCATATTGTCAACAGTCCAGAACCGATGGTGGGGTGGTGATTGCCCGTCACTTCCGTGTACCACCATTTAGCGACGTGGCTGGCGTCCCCAGGCTGACGTGAATGCGTATCGAACGAGACATCACCGTGATAATTATATAGGCAAACTACGCCAACACGAGCCCGATTTCGGAGGTGGTGAACTTGCAAAACGCAAAGAAAGAGAAAATCATCATGCTCCACGTTGTATGCCACAACGTGTAAAGTTTCCCAAATCAGCAGCCACGTCATGAATGTTTCACCATTTTGCCAGCTCCGAAATCGGGCTCGTGTTGGCGTAGTTTTACTTTACCCTGATCAACAAAGGTGTGTGTGTGTCATCGGTGCAATGTGCATTATGATTGCAGGTTCTGTTAACATGTTTCCTGTGATCTGTTCCCTGATGTCGTGATCTTTCTCTCTCCTTGGCGCTTTT
>JASAMV010003769.1:0-16182 GCA_030248065.1 Rhynchonema sp. JSB1_4
TACAGTAGGTTGATTGCACGCCTGGGTAGCCACACGACTGGACAACACTGATCACTTACTTGCTGAATCCGTCAGAAATTTTAGTATTTTGGACAAAAAAACCCCTACTTTTTCAGTAAAATACGTCACTTCAGAAGCTTCGGGCCGGGCTGCTCGGCCCGGCCCGGCCCGACCCTCCAAATCTCCGGCCCGGCCCGGCCCGAGCCAAAAGTCCAAAATCGCGGCCCGGCCCGGCCCGAGGTCGGCGGGCCGGCCCGATTGCGACCTCTGCTTGATAGTGGGGCACAGCACAGGCACAGGTACATTTATGCACGTTTGTTGTTCGTTCAGAGCACATAATACGCCTCTTATTGACGAATAGACACGAATAAATGCGATTACAAGCCGAAAAACATCCTTTCAAACCCCTTTTAGGGGTTTTGGGGGTATTTCTGGGAACAATTTTTTCAGGTTCGGGTCAGTGAATTAATAGAGGCCCCCGGAATAGAGCCCCCCCGCAATAGAGCTCCCCAAAATGGGGTCAGTGAGTTAATAGAGCCCCTCTTCTATTTAGGTTTTTATGGTAAGTGTTGTAGTTGCTGGGGGGAGGGGGCGACCCCCCCACCCCCCAAGTACTACCCTGGTGTTATCCCCTGATCAATGGTGTAGCTGGGGAGGGGGGGGGTGGGGGGGGGGTGCCCCCTAGGTACAGAAGGTAGGTTGCCGCCCCTCGCCTGGTACAGTAGGTAGGTTGCCGCCCCGGTTGCCGTCCCCCGCCTGGTACAGTAGGTCAGTGTAGTTCCTGGTCCGGAGGGGGAACAGGCGGTACCCCCTTTTTTTCGGAGGGGGAACAAGACGTACCCACCTGGGGGGGGAGGGGGGAGGACCCAAATTTGAAGAAAAGTCATTTTTTTGAGGTCGAAAATTTGGCTCATTTTTGCCCCCTTTAGGAAAAAATCTCAATGAAAAGGGTATTTTGGCGATTTTTGACGACATTGACCTAAAAATCACTCACTTTATGCCTAAAAATGCCTATTTTAGGCCAAAATTTACCTATTTTAGGTAAAAATTGGGGGAGCAGACGTACCCGGAGGGGGAACAGTGGGGCAGGCGTACCATGGAGGGGGAACAGACGTACCCGAAGGGGGGAGACCCCCCTCCCCCCCAGGAACTACACTGCAGTAGTAGGTAGGTTGCCGCCCCTCCTAACTTGCCTGGTATTGGGTTTGGTATTGGGTTGGTATTGGTATTGAGTATTGGGTATTGGGTTGGTATTGGTATTGGGTATTGGTCTTAGTATTGGTTTGGTATTGGGTTTATGGTCTGGTATTGGGTTGGTATTGGGTTTGGTATTGGTTTGGTATTGGGTTTTGAGTCAGGTATTGGTCTGGTATTGGGTTGGTATTGGTTTGGTATTGGGTTTTTCTGAATTAGTATTGGGTATTGGTTTTGACCCAATACCTGGGCAAACCCAATACCCAATACCAATACTATGCCAGCTTCAATACCAATACCCAATACCCAATACCGGAATTAGACCCAATACCAATACCAAACACTGGTATTGGTATTGGTATCATAGTTTTTTTAGACACTTTTTAGGTGCAATTTGCACCTAAAAAATCAGAATTGCACCTAAAAATTCAGGGTTAGGTGCAAGGTTGCACCTAAAATTTTGGGCCCTTGTTTGCTTAATTTAGCATTTATACAGCATCTTTTAAGGTTAGAAAGCTTAGAAACAAAAAAAATGCGCTGCGCGGCTTTTCATTCCTTCCAATAAATTCCATCGAAGCATTTGGTCGACATCGACAAAAAATATTGATCTGATTGATTGATTTCGTACACAGTTAGTACCTGGTGTGCTGGTGATAAGATTCAAAACAAATACATGCTGTACTAGGATCAGTGTAGTTCCTGGTCCGGCGAGGCGGTTAGTGAACCTACCCACTTTGTCGGTGCGGCGGCTAGTGTACCTCCCTGTGGGGGGAAGGAGGGGGGAAGACCAAAATTCAGGAAAAAGTCCTTTGAGGTAAAAAATTTGACCTACCGTAAAAACCTAAATACAGCCCCCCCCCGTAATACAGCCCCCCCAAAAAGGGGTCAGTGAATTAATAGAGCCCCCCCCGGAATAGAGCCCCCCCCCTAAGTAACATCTATACTGTCATAAAGAACCGTTCTTTATTTTTCGTGGAAAAAAAACGGTTTTTTTTCCGAAAAAAAACCGTTTTTTTTTCCAAATACTTTTCCAGTACTTAAGAACGTAATTTCGAAAAATATAACAATTTCAGTGCAAAATTTGTTCGAAGTGACGAGAGTGCTCTTGAAGAGTGTTGAAGTCAGTCGAAAACACTTGGTTTACACGCTTTTTGGCCCATTTTGGGCCGGTTAATTTTTGTGCTCGAGCCAATTTTTCACTGAAATCGAAAAACTCATCAGTTTTGCATTACAATTTTTTTGGAAAAATTGGAATAAAGTACCGATATTTTTCCGATCAAAAACCGAAAAGGTACCCACGGAAAAATAAATGGAAAAGTATTCGGGTCTCGGAAAAAAAACGGTTTTTTTTCGGTTTTTTTTCCCGAAAAAAAACCGGTTTTTTTTCCGCCTGCCAGTATAGTAACATCCCCTATACAGTAGTGTATTAAGGCTTGATAGTGGTGCACAGGTACATTTATGCACGTTCGTTGTTCATTCAGAGCATATAATACGCCTCTTATTGACCAATAGACACGAATAAATGCGATTACAAGCGAAAAAACATCCTTTCAAACCCGTTTTTAGGGGTTTTTGGGGGTATTTTTGGGAACAATTTTTTCAGGTTCGGGTCAGTGAATTAATAGAGGCCCCCCGGAATAGAGCCCCCCCCGTAATAGAGCCCCCCAAAATGGGGTCAGTGAGTTAATAGAGCCCCCCCCTTCTATTTAGGTTTTTACGGTATTTTTGCCCTTTTTTGGAAAAAATTCTCCATAAATAGGGTATTTTGGCGACTTTTGACAACACCCATTTTAGGCCTAAAATGCCCATCTTGGGCTAAAAATGCCTATTTTAGGCAAAAATTGCGGCGGTTAGTGTACCTGGTGCAGCGGTTAGTGTACTGGTGTACCTTGGTCGCGGCGGTTAGTGTACCTTAGGAGGGGACCCCCCTCCCCCCAGGAACTACACTGACTAGAACTAGAGCAGAGCATGACAACAGTATTAGATACCCACACAGTAAATGAACAGCGAAAGTAATTGATTCGTACGTGACCCCCAAATGTGGATATGGTGACGTGAAAATTTTACTGTTTCGTTTTCTTCTCAATCGGTTCTCAATAATGAAACTAGTACAAAATGTGCTACAAAATGTTGAACTTTCCCTGAAAAGTTTGCTTTTGCTAAAGGAAAAGGCATTCATTGCGTTACAACTTTATTGAACTTCTAAAAGCACGCAAATAGCATTGAACACACAACCTGGCAAAAAAGCCTAAAATTGGCGTTTTTTGTCCAAAATAGGGGTTGCACCTACTTTGGCCAGCTTGCACCTAAAAATTGGGGGGGTTGCACCTAAGTTGCACCTAGTGAATTTTGAAAAAAAACCCCTGATTGGTATTGGGTGGTATTGGTATTGGGTATTGGGTATTGTGCCCACCCATAGCCCGGCCCGGCCCGACCCGTACCCCCAAATCTCCGGCCCGGCCCGGCCCGAACCCCCAAATCTCCGGCCCGGCCCGGCCCGAATTTTTGGCTCAGATTTTAACCCAATTTTTGTCATAATTTTTGCGATTTTTGAATCAATTTTTTTTGTTGAAATTTCATTGTTTTCCATGAAAAAGTCGCCAGATAGACAATACCAATGGTGTGGCTGGAGGGTCCCCCCCTAGGTACAGTAGGTAGATGACGCGCCATCCTGGTACAGTACCGTAAAAACCTAAATAGAAGGGGGGGGCTCTATTAACTCACTGACCTCATTTTGGGGGGGCTCTATTACGGGGGGGGGCTCTATTCCGGGGAGGCGGCTCTATTAATTCACTGACCCGAACCTGAAAAAATTCTTCCCAGAAATACCCCCAAAAACCCCTAAAAAGGGGTTTGAAAGGATGTCTTTTCGCTTGTAATCGCATTTATTCGTGTCTATTGGTCAATAAGAGGCGTATTACGTGCTCTGAACGAACAAGAAACGTGCATAAATGTACCTGTCCACAACTATCAAGCCTTAATACACTACTGTATAGGGGATGTTACTTAGGGGGGGGGGCTCTATTAATTCACTGACCCCTTTTTGGGGGGCTGTATTACGGGGGGGGGCTCTATTCCGGGGGGGCTGTATTTAGGTTTTTACGGTAGGTAGGTCGCCGCCCCCCGGCTGGTACAGTAGGTTGCTATTTTTGGCTCAAAATGGTATAAAATCCATATTTTTCATTCCAAATAATCGAAAAATTTTGAGGGTTTTAGAGTACATTTTCATCTAAACTTGGACATAAAAAATTTTGTTCCCCCCTAGCTCGGCCGGTACAGTAGGTAGGTTGATTTCAGGCCTTTCTGGTGGTACAGTAGGTTGATTGCACGCCTGGGTAGCCACACGACTGGACAACACTGATCACTTACTTGCTGAATCCGTCAGAAATTTTAGTATTTTGGACAAAAAAACCCCTACTTTTTCAGTAAAATAAGTCACTTCAGAAGCTTCGGGCCGGGCTGCTCGGCCCGGCCCGGCCCGACCCTCCAAATCTCCGGCCCGGCCCGGCCCGAGCCAAAAGTCCAAAATCGCGGCCCGGCCCGGCCCGAGGTCGGCGGGCCGGCCCGATTGCGACCTCTGCTTGATAGTGGGGCACAGCACAGGCACAGGTACATTTATGCACGTTTGTTGTTCGTTCAGAGCACATAATACGCCTCTTATTGACGAATAGACACGAATAAATGCGATTACAAGCCGAAAAACATCCTTTCAAACCCCTTTTAGGGGTTTTGGGGGTATTTCTGGGAACAATTTTTTCAGGTTCGGGTCAGTGAATTAATAGAGGCCCCCGGAATAGAGCCCCCCCCCGCAATAGAGCTCCCCAAAATGGGGTCAGTGAGTTAATAGAGCCCCTCTTCTATTTAGGTTTTTATGGTAAGTGTTGTAGTTGCTGGGGGGAGGGGGGCGACCCCCCACCCCCCAAGTACTACCCTTAACCCTTGTGTTATCCCCTGATCAATGGTGTAGCTGGGGAGGGGGGGGGGGGGGGGGGTCCCCCCCTAGGTAAAGAAGGTAGGTTGCCGCCCCTCGCATGGTAAAGTAGGTAGGTTGCCGCCCCGGTTGCCGTCCCCCGCCTGGTACAGTAGGTCAGTGTAGTTCCTGGTCCGGAGGGGGAACAGGCGGTACCCCCTTTTTTCGGAGGGGGAACAAGACGTACCCACCTGGGGGGGGGAGGGGGGGGAGGGACCCGGGAAGGGGGGGGGGGAGGACCCAAATTTGAAGAAAAGTCATTTTTTTGAGGTCGGAAAATTTGGCTCATTTTTGCCCCCTTTAGGAAAAAATCTCAATGAAAAGGGTATTTTGGCGATTTTTGACGACATTGACCTAAAAATCACTCACTTTATGCCTAAAAATGCCTTTTTTAGGCCAAAATTTACCTATTTTAGGTAAAAATTGGGGGAGCAGACGTACCCGGAGGGGGAACAGTGGGGCAGGCGTACCATGGAGGGGGAAAGACGTACCCGAAGGGGGGGAGACCCCCCTCCCCCCCAGGAACTACACTGCAGTAGTAGGTAGGTTGCCGCCCCTCCTAACTTTTCACCCGAAAACATTCATTTTTGGCTTAAAATTGCATAAAATTAGCATATTTGTCTGGAAGGCGCAAAATTCGCCCTGCGCAAATAGTGTTTTAGGCCACATTTTCTTCAGTATTGAGCATAAAAAATTTCGGTTTCCAGATGACCCCCCCCCCCCCCCCCCCCCCCCCCCCCCCCAAGCTGGTACGAGCCCCCGCAGCCCCCCCCCCCCCCCCCCCACATCACCCCTCCCCCTCCATGCGCGCCTCCGGGGGATTTTTGTTTTGGGGCGAGGGGGGGGGGGGGGGGGGGGGGGGGGTTCCCGCGGGCTCGCTCGACCCGGCTAGCTAGCTGGGTACCCCGATTTGGGGGCGCATTGGTCCAGAAGTCAAAAACAGGGGTATAAAAATTGGTCGAAATTATGCTAAAATAAGCCTTAAAATGCGTATTTTTGTGCACGTGTGAGAAAATTTGAACGAATTTGACCATTTTGGCACAAAAAATGGTCATTTTGGCACTAAAATCAACACTTTTTTACTTGGTGACCGGAGCAAGAAAGCTAGCTAGCCAGTTTGGGGAGTATGGGTTTCGGAGCAAGAAAGCTACCTAGCAGTTGGGGGGTAATACCCCCCCCCCCCGTACCCCGCCAACCACATCACTGCTTTCTAAGCGTCTTAGCCCTAAAAATACAAAAATTATGCCCTTAGCGCGTGGGGAACAGTGGGGCGGCGTATCATGGAGGGGGAACAGACCAACAGACGTACCCGAGGGGGACCCCCTCCCCCAGGAACGACACTGCTGGTCAAGTATAATCAGGGGCAGTGGTGTAGCTACCCAGGCGGGGCGGCAACCTACTGTACCACCCAAAATGCGGGGCAGCAACCTACCTACTGTACCAGCCGAGCTTGGGGGGGGGGGGGGTGGCGTACCACTTGGGGGGGGGGGGGTCATCTGGAAACCGAAATTTTTTATGTCTAAATACTGAAGAAAATGTGGCCTAAAACACTAATTTCGCGCGCAGCGCGCGATTTTTGCGCCTATTTGCAGACAAATATGCTAATTTTATGCAATTTTAAGCCAAAAATGAATGTTTTGGGTGAAAAGTTAGGAGGGGCGGCAACCTACCTACTACTGCAGTGTAGTTCCTGGGGGGGAGGGGGGTCTCCCCCCTTCGGGTACGTCTGTTCCCCCTCCATGGTACGCCTGCCCCACTGTTCCCCCTCCGGGTACGTCTGCTCCCCCAATTTTTACCTAAAATAGGTAAATTTTGGCCTAAAATAGGCATTTTTAGGCATAAAGTGAGTGATTTTTAGGTCAATGTCGTCAAAAATCGCCAAAATACCCTTTTCATTGAGATTTTTTCCTAAAGGGGGCAAAAATGAGCCAAATTTTCGACCTCAAAAAAATGACTTTTCTTCAAATTTGGGTCCTCCCCCCCCTTCCGGGTCCCTCCCCCCGTCCCCCCCCCCAGGTGGGTACGTCTTGTTCCCCCTCCGAAAAAAAGGGGGTACCGCCTGTTCCCCCTCCGGACCAGGAACTACACTGACCTACTGTACCAGGCGGGGGACGGCAACCGGGGCGGCACCCTACCTACTGTACCAGGCGAGGGGCGGCAACCTACCTTCTGTACCTAGGGGGGACCCCCCCCCCCCACCCCCCCCCCCTCCCCAGCTACACCATTGATCAGGGGATAACACAAGGGTTACGGGTAGGACTTGGGGGGTGGGGGGTCGCCCCCTCCCCCCAGCAACTACAACACTTACCATAAAAACCTACATAGAAGAGGGGCTCTATTAACTCACTGACCCCATTTGGGGGAGCTCTATTGCGGGGGGGCTCTATTCCGGGGGCCTCTATTAATTCACTGACCCGAACCTGAAAAAATTGTTCCCAGAAATACCCCCAAAACCCCTAAAAGGGGTTTGAAAGGATGTTTTTCGGCTTGTAATCGCATTTATTCGTGTCTATTCGTCAATAAGAGGCGTATTATGTGCTCTGAACGAACAACAAACGTGCATAAATGTACCTGTGCCTGTGCTGTGCCCCACTATCAAGCAGAGGTCGCAATCGGGCCGGCCCGCCGACCTCGGGCCGGGCCGGGCCGCGATTTTGGACTTTTGGCTCGGGCCGGGCCGGGCCGGAGATTTGGAGGGTCGGGCCGGGCCGGGCCGAGCAGCCCGGCCCGAAGCTTCTGAAGTGACGTATTTTACTGAAAAAGTAGGGGTTTTTTTGTCCAAAATACTAAAATTTCTGACGGATTCAGCAAGTAAGTGATCAGTGTTGTCCAGTCGTGTGGCTACCCAGGCGTGCAATCAACCTACTGTACCACCAGAAAGGCCTGAAATCAACCTACCTACTGTACCGGCCGAGCTAGGGGGGAACAAAATTTTTTATGTCCAAGTTTAGATGAAAATGTACTCTAAAACCCTCAAAATTTTTCGATTATTTGGAATGAAAAATATGGATTTTATACCATTTTGAGCCAAAAATAGCAACCTACTGTACCAGCCGGGGGGCGGCGACCTACCTACCGTAAAAACCTAAATACAGCCCCCCCCCCCCCGGAATAGAGCCCCCCCCCCGTAATACAGCCCCCCAAAAAGGGGTCAGTGAATTAATAGAGCCCCCCCCCCCTAAGTAACATCCCCTATACAGTAGTGTATTAAGGCTTGATAGTTGTGGACAGGTACATTTATGCACGTTTCTTGTTCGTTCAGAGCACGTAATACGCCTCTTATTGACCAATAGACACGAATAAATGCGATTACAAGCGAAAAGACATCCTTTCAAACCCCTTTTTAGGGGTTTTTGGGGGTATTTCTGGGAAGAATTTTTTCAGGTTCGGGTCAGTGAATTAATAGAGCCCCCGCCCCGGAATAGAGCCCCCCCCCGTAATAGAGCCCCCCCAAAATGAGGTCAGTGAGTTAATAGAGCGCCCCCCCCCCTTCTATTTAGGTTTTTACGGTACTGTACCAGGATGGCGCGTCATCTACCTACTGTACCTAGGGGGGGACCCTCCAGCCACACCATTGGTATTGTCTATCTGGCGACTTTTTCATGGAAAACAATGAAATTTCAACAAAAAAAATTGATTCAAAAATCGCAAAAATTATGACAAAAATTGGGTTAAAATCTGAGCCAAAAATTCGGGCCGGGCCGGGCCGGAGATTTGGGGGTTCGGGCCGGGCCGGGCCGGAGATTTGGGGGTACGGGTCGGGCCGGGCCGGGCTATGGGTGGGCACAATACCCAATACCCAATACCATTCCCCCCAATTACCAATCCGGGTTTTTTTTTCAAAATTCACTAGGTGCAACTTAGGTGCAACCCCCAATTTTTAGGTGCAAGCTGGCCAAAGTAGGTGCAACCCCTATTTTGGACAAAAAACGCCAATTTTAGGCTTTTTTGCCAGGTTGTGTGTTCAATGCTATTTGCGTGCTTTTAGAAGTTCAATAAAGTTGTAACGCAATGAATGCCTTTTCCTTTAGCAAAAGCAAACTTTTCAGGGAAAGTTCAACATTTTGTAGCACATTTTGTACTAGTTTCATTATTGAGAACCGATTGAGAAGAAAACGAAACAGTAAAATTTTCACGTCACCATATCCACATTTGGGGGTCACGTACGAATCAATTACTTTCGCTGTTCATTTACTGTGTGGGTATCTAATACTGTTGTCATGCTCTGCTCTAGTTCTAGTCAGTGTAGTTCCTGGGGGGAGGGGGGTCCCCTCCTAAGGTACACTAACCGCCGCGACCAAGGTACACCAGTACACTAACCGCTGCACCAGGTACACTAACCGCCGCAATTTTTGCCTAAAATAGGCATTTTTAGCCCAAGATGGGCATTTTAGGCCTAAAATGGGTGTTGTCAAAAGTCGCCAAAATACCCTATTTATGGAGAATTTTTCCAAAAAAGGGCAAAAATACCGTAAAATCCTAAATAGAAGGGGGGGGGGGGCTCTATTAACTCACTGACCCCATTTTGGGGGGCTCTATTGGGGGGGGGGGGGCTCTATTCCGGGGGGCCTCTATTAATTCACTGACCCGAACCTGAAAAAATTGTTCCCAAACATACCCCCAAACACCTCTACAAACGGGTTTGAAAGGATGTTTTTTCGCTTGTAATCGCATTTATTCGTGTCTATTGGTCAATAAGAGGCGTATTATATGCTCTGAATGAACAACGAACGTGCATAAATGTACCTGTGCACCACTATCAAGCCTTAATACACTACTGTATAGGGGATGTTACTATACTGGCAGGCGGAAAAAAAACCGGTTTTTTTTTCGGAAAAAAAACCGAAAAAAAACCGTTTTTTTTCCGAGACCCGAATACTTTTCCATTTATTTTTCCGTGGGTACCTTTTCGGTTTTTGATCGGAAAAATATCGGTACTTTATTCCAATTTTTCCAAAAAAATTGTAATGCAAAACTGATGAGTTTTTCGATTTCAGTGAAAAATTGGCTCGAGCACAAAAATTAACCGGCCCAAAATGGGCCAAAAAGCGTGTAAACCAAGTGTTTTCGACTGACTTCAACACTCTTCAAGAGCACTCTCGTCACTTCGAACAAATTTTGCACTGAAATTGTTATATTTTTCGAAATTACGTTCTTAAGTACTGGAAAAGTATTTGGAAAAAAAACGGTTTTTTTTCGGAAAAAAAACCGTTTTTTTTCCACGAAAAATAAAGAACGGTTCTTTATGACAGTATAGATGTTACTTAGGGGGGGCTCTATTCCGGGGGGGGGGGCTCTATTAATTCACTGACCCCTTTTTGGGGGGGCTGTATTACGGGGGGGGCTGTATTTAGGTTTTTACGGTAGGTCAAATTTTTTACCTCAAAGGACTTTTTCCTGAATTTTGGTCTTCCCCCCTCCTTCCCCCCACAGGGAGGTACACTAGCCGCCGCACCGACAAAGTGGGTAGGTTCACTAACCGCCTCGCCGGACCAGGAACTACACTGATCCTAGTACAGCATGTATTTGTTTTGAATCTTATCACCAGCACACCAGGTACTAACTGTGTACGAAATCAATCAATCAGATCAATATTTTTTGTCGATGTCGACCAAATGCTTCGATGGAATTTATTGGAAGGAATGAAAAGCCGCGCAGCGCATTTTTTTTGTTTCTAAGCTTTCTAACCTTAAAAGATGCTGTATAAATGCTAAATTAAGCAAACAAGGGCCCAAAATTTTAGGTGCAACCTTGCACCTAACCCTGAATTTTTAGGTGCAATTCTGATTTTTTAGGTGCAAATTGCACCTAAAAAGTGTCTAAAAAAAACTATGATACCAATACCAATACCAGTGTTTGGTATTGGTATTGGGTCTAATTCTGGTATTGGGTATTGGGTATTGGTATTGAAGCTGGCATAGTATTGGTATTGGGTATTGGTATTGGGTTTGCCCAGGTATTGGGTCAAAACCAATACCCAATACTAATTCAGAAAAACCCAATACCAAACCAATACCAACCCAATACCAGACCAATACCTGACTCAAAACCCAATACCAAACCAATACCAAACCCAATACCAACCCAATACCAGACCATAAACCCAATACCAAACCAATACTAAGACCAATACCCAATACCAATACCAACCCAATACCCAATACTCAATACCAATACCAACCCAATACCAAACCCAATACCAGGCACTTCAGTAGAATTGATCTGGTATTGGGTATTTGGTATTGGGTCTCACCCGGCAGTGTAGTGGCAGGCCCATGTGTGGGAGGTAAGTATGATGCGGGGTTGGGACCGGAAGCGTGAGAGGTATGATTTTGGTCACCCAAAAAGCCGAAAAAACACCGTTTTTGTGATACAATTTTGGCCAAAAATTGAGGTAAAAATAGTACTTTTTCAAAATTTTCACCGAAAATCGCCTAAAAATAGGTATTATGGGTGGGCTTGCGCGCGGAGCGCGCGATTTTTGGGAAAATAAGGTCGAAAAACACCGATTTTTGCCTTAAAAAGGCATAAAATTGCTTGTGAGAGGTATGATTTGGAGTTGTGAGAGGTAAGTACTCAACCCCCCTCAACCCCCCCCCTCGGGTTTTGTGGTAGGTAAGTACTGAGAGGGGGGGTAACCCCCCCCCCCCCCCCCCCCCCCCCCCCCCCCCCCCCAGCCACTACTATGTCACCCGGTATTGGTATTGGGTATTGGTATTGGGTCACGAATTTGGTATTGGTATTGGGTATTGGGTATTGGTACAGGGCCGGTATTGGTATTGGGTATTGGTATTGGGTGTCAAAAGTGGTATTGTGCCCAGGCCTAGGCCGGGCCGGAGATTTGGGGGCTCGGGCCGGGCCGGGCCGGCCAAACCCGGCCCGATTGCGACCTCTGCTATCAAGCGTTAATACACCACTGCATAGGGGATGTTACTTAGGGGGGACTCTATTCCGGGGGGCTCTATTAATTCACTGACCCCTTTTTGTGGGGGCTGTATTGCGGGGGGGGGGGCTCTATTCCGGGGGGGGGCTGTATTTAGGTTTTTACGGTACACTGCCCAAGGGTTTCTTGGATCGATTGGTCTGCCGCGCCTCACCCGCTAAGAAAAAAGCTAACTAAGGTCATATTATTGTACCTGCAACGACATATCGGACACGGTAACCTCGGTGAGCGCCCATCGGTTGAATAATTTCACTTCGGACACTTCCTGAAATCCGTCCTGTCCGGCGTCGACTTGTTCGTCGATTGGACCCCAATTATCGCCCATATTTTGCGATTTTTCTTCGTGCGATCGCTCGTTCTTGCCAAGTTGTTCACCCAAAATGATCTGAAATGCTGTTGAACAAAAATTGTGCTGCAAGAAAAATGAAAATCAAAATCCGAACGCTGAATTGTGCGCGAAATGTAAAGAAATTTTTCCAAAATTGGGCTGGATTTTCTCTTTAATTTCCCTGAGGAGGAGCGCGAAAGAACGAATTCTGGTTCACCACCAGAGCGTTGAATAAACCAAAGCCATCGAAAACGGATCAAAGTTCGCTCAAGACCAGCAACAGAGAGGTAGCTCGCGAGCTCAGTGAAATGAAAGCGCAGGACCAGGCCTGATCAAAACCGCCGGCAATCACCTAGCTATGTCCGAATTTTGGGGGTACCCTCCTTCCCGTGACTTCTAGGAGGAATACGGTACCCCTGAGCGGCTGGCGGTACCTGTACCTCGTCTCCTACGCCACTGCTGGCAACAACAAAAGATGAACCAAACACAAGCCAACTACCGAGTGCCGGAATTTCGTTTAGTCGAGAATGCTCAAGAAAGACAGAATATCAAACCGATAGATAGCCGAACCAGATATGAATGAAAAAAGTGATATCGGGAATAATGTACGCTTGTCCTTTAAACTGGTCAATGAACGTTGCTAAAGTCATGAATTCGGTTCTTCATAGGGCGGCTCAGGAAGCACGGAGCTTTCGTCTAACGAAGACAACTACTCCGAGCTGTAGAACATGATGCCATTTGTTTACGTTCGAATTTCACCCTCGAAGTATCCAACAATATCACACCAAGTAAGATCAGAGACGTCGCACAAGATTACATACAAGTTGCGGCGTTTTCGTACGGATCGGGTTCTTCTATCGTTGGTGAAACATCACCGAGCCGACCGCAAAAGTACGGTGGTGGTGTATCCTCGTCATCAATACTAAGCTCATCCGAACTGTATGGGGGTGCGGGTCCTGATGGTTTTTTTAGAATCCTAAATTCACATTTAGGGCGCCCTTAGTCATAGTGGAAAATGGAAATGGAAATGCAAAAAATAATCTATTGATCTTTCGCTTTAAGAACGCAACGAACCTTTTTGATCAATTCTTGTTTAATCTCCTTTTGTTTCACAGCTGATGTTTTGAACGCAACACCACCAATTGGGAAGACTGGGATTTTGGGCGCGCCACCATGTTTTCCATTCTTTGGGTTGTGTTTGGGCATGTCTGTAGAAAAGAGAACCATTTTTTTGTTGAATGCAATCCGTTTCGACCCCATTTTTTGTCAGACGGAAAGCATTCGGCAGTGCAGTCGGGGTCTCGTCAGTGACGTTTTCCTGCACGCCTGGTATCATAATATTGTAAAATGGATTCAGAAGCCGGCAAAAATATACCAATTATGACGGATCCAATTAATACAACACTATTTTATCGGTTTTCGGTGAATAAATTCTTGGTCGAATATCGTCAATGAATAGTCAAGATTGGACAATTACACGGCGGTCGAATTAACCGATTCTGAAAAGGGAACGAGGCTGAGGTTTAGAGTAGATTGAGTGCAAGTACCGCAATCTCATTCTTACTTTTTATGCCAAGTTTGAGAGCGATATTTTCATTTTCTGAGAAAAATGAGAGGAAATTTTTTATGATTTGCAGCCGATCGTACCCGTTAGAAATTAGGGTTGTTGCCAGCCTGTTCAATACCACCATAAAACTGCCTATGTCACCGCATAAACGGCCCGCCCTCATGCATTGGGACTTGAAAACACCATAACCAACTGAACTGTGTGTGTTAGAATGGTTTTTTTAGAATCCTAAATTCACATTTAGGGCGCCCTTAGTCATAGTGGAAAATGGAAATGGAAATGCAAAAAATAATCTATGTCCAAGTTTTCCATTTCCATTTTCCAATATGACTAAGGGCATACTGGAAAATGGAAAATGAAAATGAACTAAAACATTTGCTGCAGCAGCCATGTTTTGACATGCATGTGACAACAACCTTTTCTGTTCCACTCAATTCTCAGCCGCTGATTGGTCAGATTTCACACAGAAAATGTTTTGTTTCATTTTCATTTTCCATTTTCCAGTATGCCCTTAGTCATATTGGAAAATGGAAATGGAAAACTTGGACATAGAATATTTTTTGCATTTCCATTTCCATTTTCCACTATGACTAAAGGGCGCCCTTACACCATATCATGAAATCCCGTCGAAAATTCCAGCTTTGAGACATCAAACTGACCGAGTGTTTCATCAATTTGTGCCAACTGATCTAATGCAGAAGTCTCAATAAGAAGCAGTTCGTTTCGAAGTGCGACGTGAACTGAAAGAAGTAAAATGTGCAGAAGATAGTTGACAGCGATGTTTGCGTTTATAAATGCGCGTATGTTTATTATGATGCCATCTCCTGTTGTTTAACCTGCCTCATCGCCACTTCTTTCAACCATCGCTCGTCTGAGCCAGTCATGGACTCGGGTGGTGAGTTCGTTGTACACGTCTCGGCAGGGTTGGGCAAAAAAAAATTTTTTAAAAAAAAGGTTTTTGAAAAAAATTTTTTTTAAAAAAAAAAATTTTTTTTTTTAAATTTTTCGGGGGAACAAAATGTTCTAAAACGTCCAAAAATGGCCTTTTTGGGGGTTATTTTTTGTAATTTTTTCTCAAGGGTCGAAAAATTTTCTTCACAAAATCACTTTTGGGGCATGTATTTGGTATCTAAGATGCCCCAAATGATGTTATTATACCTCCCCGTGATACCTGAGACACAGTATGCATGTACTTACATGGTACTTTGATGTCATACCCCATCGAGCCGGTCATATACGACTGATTCAGCGGCCCGTGAAGTATTTCTGCAGCTTGTATTCTCAATTCTGTATGGTTTATGAGTGAATCTTGCTTATTCGACCACAAACTGTTGTGTCTCATACCACAGAGCAGCAATCAGAGGTCCATAACAAGCACAGACTGTTGGATCGCATCGAAATGGCGTAAACACCCTTCATAAGTGATGCAAACCAAGTCACAAAAGTGACTTGTCAATTAAAGTTGCATTTTTTCGCGATTTTGCGCGTTTTTTAGGCGAATTTGGTAAAATTTCCCCGAATCTGAGACTTTTTTAAAAAAAATTTTTTTTTTTTTAAAAATTTTTTTTTTTAAAAACTTGCTTAAAAAAAATTTTTTTTCCAACCCTGCGTCTCGGTAGACGAAAGGGATTGTTTCTGAAACGGCGCAAGTGCAGATGAAGGTATATGGTACGTATATTTGACTAAGACTCATACATCTTTTCAACTGAAACGAGTTTCGTGAAACGTTCACACGAAACTTTTCCATGATGACCAACATGAAGCCAAAAAAAACTGAACGAAACCACACTTTAAAACGCTCACTTTGCAGAGTTCGAGCCACAATCTTTCGAACCGGCTGGATGTCTCTCCTGACCTGGCGGTGAAAATGTTGTCGAAAACGGGCGCTTGTAGTTGAACCAGGCGCAGGAATTCGGGCCAACCTTTGGTAGAAGTTCTGCACCTAAAGGTGAATATTATCATTTTTTTGGTGAAAAGCTTTGCGTTTGGATGTTCGTGAAGCCAAACGAAACGTGAATTGACATTGATAGATATAAATCAGCCAAACGCACCATGTGAAGCAACGCCACTTCTATCTCTTGAATCAACTTGTGCCTGAGATAAGATCGGTAAGCGCACGGAAGGGTATACTCGGCTCGTGTGTTTGCAGAAAAACCAGCTGCAAGAAAACGCACATGATG
>JASAMV010003770.1:0-19521 GCA_030248065.1 Rhynchonema sp. JSB1_4
TCGACCACTGTAATATAATCCACCCGGTCTTGAAACTATTATTTACATTGCACGGTTCTATGCGCCATTGAGAGAAATGAAACAAACGTCTTTTTATTATTAGCCAGAGTTCCCAACGCACCCAGAGCCCGCTAACCGTGACAACATGGCACGTCCACTAATATTGCTCGCTGTTGGCTCGACGTCAATGAGCGTGTCCATATCGACAAACCCATGCACAATCGGGGCACCACCCGATGTTGAATGTTGTGCTGGCGGATGTGGCTGCTGTGTTGGCATTAGTTGCGGGTCAAATGTCTGGAAAATGTGCACACTTTTTCGGCTTGCTGGAACTTGGACGCATTTTATATTCAAGTTTGGGGACGTAGTACAGCATACACTCCATGGCTAATTGGAATCATCGAAGCCAGCCACTCGAACGAGCACATTTGCTGCACAAGACAAAAAAGCACCAAAAAATAAACAAAAAAAACACCGTGCAAGACTCGCCGAGAATTCCGGTCTGGCCAGTATTGCGGTGAAAATATCGACCTCCTCTTCATACATACTGTCAGCGTAGTTGATGTTGTCCCGTGACGTTTCACTGGATAGTTTGTCCAGCCATTCCATGCCCGTTCTGGCCATCGATGGGGCTGGACCACTACTGTTGTTGCCATCGGATTGGTGGGCTGCTGAGGGGGGAATGAAGTGGAGTAATATTGTTGTGAAAGATGGATAATTATTGTTGTCACATTTGATCACACTTTATTATCGGGTTCAGTCCAGTGGTGTCGTTGAGAAATCGAAATTTTCCCATACCCAGCCCAATATTCATAAATCTTCTAAAAGTACCAAGTACTGGTGGTAAAAGTGCTTAAAACAGTGCTTTCTTGCCGCAGCAAGCGATTTTTGACATTTTTAGGCCGAAAATGGTCAATTTTGATACTTCTCGGGGTCAAAAAGCCTTTTCTTAGGGGTGCTTGTTCCAAAAGTAAAAATTTCCTATACCCCATACCTCCGGCCGATTTCCCATACCCCATACCAGGGGGTAACCCCGGCCCCCACATCCCCCCCCCCTAACGATAACATTGTCTAAGTCATTTCCGGTTATATATGCTAATATGCATGTGTTCATTAAGTTACGCACAACATTGAGCTGAGAAGAAGATAGTAAGAGGTACAATTTTTGTGAATGCTGCCAGAGTTCGGCGATCAATTTCACCAAGCCGACGTAGACCAGGTTTTCCCACTACATCATCTTCCTATTCGTTGGATTTGTGTCTAAGGCGCCTTTAGTCACAGTGGAAAATGGAAAATAGAAATGAAAAAATATTCTATGTCCAAGTTTTCCATTTCCATTTTCGAATATGACATACTGGAAAATGGGAACGAAATAAAACATATTCTGCAGCAGTCATGTTTAGACATGTGACAAAAAACATTTTCTGTTCCACCCAATTTTCGGCCGCCCATTGGTCAGATTTTACACAGAAAATGTTTTGTTTCATTTCCATTTTCCAATATGCCCTTAGTCATGCTGGAAAATGGAAATGAAAACTTGGACATAGAATATTTTTTTCATTTCCATTTTCCAGTATGACTAAGGGCGCCCTATGTTCATGTGAAGAGTTGACCCGCCTGCAGGACCCAGCGGAAAAGAGTCGCACTGCAACACTTTTTAACAAAATTCATCAGGTCAGCTTTTCACGTCGTCATGCAGCCCCAAAATCAAAATCTCGACGTTTGGAATTCTTTCGACATCCACGAACAACTGACATCTGTTCCCACACAAAAATCATCAATAAACATTTCGCACATTGCCACACTAACTCTTGCCGCGTCGTTCATTCTCAATCTTCTTGTGTTTGCTGCCAGTGCGCAGCGCGGTCGCAAATGTTTCGGCCGTCGACCGATGCACCCCGATCGTGTCCATCAGCGCACACACGGACATGCATTTCAACTGCAAATCGGAAATAAATTCAAACTGAATTTCTTAATTTCACTCGTTTGTTGTCCTGTGCGATAATTGGACAACTCTACAAACTTCCATCGGATGTCATTGTGCACAAAAATTACAAAAACCGGAGTATCAAGTTTGGCGATTCGGTTCTGATTCCTTCATCCTAACCAACGGGTATGGCAGCTATTGACCCGAACTTGAACGTAGCTTTGACCGGACCGGAATCACCTTGTCCAGACAATCCCTACAGAGACGAACCTCTTCATACGTGAAATTGGCCAGTTCAAAACGATAATCCATCATTCTCGCTGCGCGTGCCGCGTAGAGCACCTGGTTGGGCAGCACAACTTCTGCAAAATATGGAATAAATATACGTATAAATGTGAACAAAAAGATAATTTTCGTCCATCAAAATTAAAGTTATGCACTTCGTTTCCCGATCAAGAAGTTTCAATTCCACAACACCTACCTACAGACCAAGAAGATCCAAGGGCTCATTGTACTGTGGTCAAATCAGATCTGATCAAATCTTCTCGTCAACTCAATGTATTTATAATTTCTCAAGTTCATTTGATGCTGCTTGAGTTGAGGACGCAACAAAACAAACAAGCAAACCACTTGATTTGACGACTGTAGTACCATTAGCCGATCCAACAGTCTTTACTCGGATTCGAACACCTTCCAATAAAAAAACTGAGAAAGACTCCAACCACAGGCTGCAGTGGTGTCGTTCAGAAATCGAAATTTTCCCATACCCAGCGCGATTTTCGGAAAATTTCCCATACATACCCTCAAAAATCAAAAAATTTCCCATACCAGTGGGACGGGTTTCTCCAAAAACTCAAAAAAAATCCCACACCCAAGGGTCGGTTTTTGAAAAAGTGACCCCAAAAACTTTCTAAAAGTGCCAAAAACTGGTCTGAAAAGTGCTTAAAACAGTGTGTTCTTGCGGCAGCAAGCGATTTTTGACATTTTTTAACTAAAAATGGTTAATTTTGGTAATTTCTGGGGGTTAAAAATGTTTTTACGAAACCCCCCCCCCCCCCCCAACCCCTCCTAACTACACCACTGATGACAGGCGGCAACACGAATTATTCGTTGGAAATAATAATAAAAGAAAAACAGAAAGCCAGAGAAAATACCGCCAGTGATGTGATTGATGTACGGCGCGACCTTTGGCACCTGCTGTTGCACTGTTGTTGACGTCGGACACTGGTCGACTGCATCCAGACTCGCCTGGAAAATTACCCAAAAATCCACATCTTGGCCAGCTCAAATCAAGATTGGTGATCGGGTCGGATCCCGTTAGCCATGATTACGTGAGTATTTCAGTGACGGATATTTTGGCATTTGCCGTCACTCATTTCGCGCAGCGCAAAGTTTGTTTTTCTTTGTGCGCAGCAGCGGTGTAGTTCCCGGGGGCGATGGGGTTCCCCCCTCGGGTACGCTATCTCCCCCTCATGTGGTACACTATCCTCCTATCTCCCCCTCCGGGTACACTATCTCCCCCAATTTTTGCCTAAAATTGCCCCCCCCCCCAAGAACTACACTGGCCAGGGGTGTTCGCACCGACGAGGCCTGGCACCTCGCACGTCTGTGACAAGAGACTAAAACGGGCAAAACTCACTGCTGTCGCATTATTATTTGGCATATCGACGCGCGAATGCTACTTCTTTGCTATTCTGCGCAACTGTTGCGCCGGTCGCCGAAATGTTGACCATGATGGAAGATCTAACAGAGCTAGCAATTCAGTGAAGATCCATCAAACCAATGAAAACTGAAAAACAACAACTCAAAGGTCAGCTAACTGGATCCGAGATTGGCGTGGTCGAGTCGGATTGAGCCAGACAAGTGGGAAGCGATGCATTTCCAGTGTCACGGCCGGCTGCCTGTCGTTCTGAGAAACGAGTGGTAACTAATGGCATGGATTTTTTAACTCCGTTTAGTACCTGTTTGGCTACGAAATTTTTTTAAAACCTGGTAAATTTTCCAATTTAGCTTTATACAACTCTAATATTATAATCTTGCTCACATTTATAGGAACTAAATGAAACACTGCTACACACTCCACTCCTTTTAGCAACATGAAATCTACTAATTTTTTTCTCGTCATGCCAAAAAGCTGTTATTAATTGGCACAACCAGAGATGTAAAAAAGTTGTTTTCCAAATTTCTCTTTTTTTACAAAGAGTTTGCTAAACAGTTTGCAATTTGCACCTAAAATTTCGTTTTGTGAACAAGATGTTAAAAATCTAGGTACAAGTTGCACCGAAAAAGTGTCTGAAAACACTATGCTCGAAAAAAACGGCAAAACCGCTAAACACTGCAGGCTGCAGTGCCATAAAACCGCAAGTTAATTACTACTTGGGTCCCAAGTCCAAGTTGGAATCTTTGGAGAATTAGAAAACATCCAACTGCTTTGTTCGTGCGCACAACAACAACATCAAATTATCAGAGCCTGCCGCAAATAACAAAGCAGCGCCACGAGAAAAAACTTTTCTTAAAGGTGCTGGTTAACAACCCTTCGACCGCGCTTGATCTTGGGGGTAGTATATATAAACAAAGTTTGGACATCGTGTTACTCGACCCTAATCTGGTTAGCCGATTGGTTGCTTCCTGATGTTTCACGGCCACGTTGAAGTTTGCCCCTCGTGAAAAAAAACCGAAAAAATTTGAAACGCTGCTGTGACACGAATAGGCTGTTTCAAAGTTTGACACTAGAGTGACAGCAACCTCCAACAGTGTGCCGAAAACCGCAATGCACAATAGCTGTTGAAACGTCCACATTGTTGAATAAAAAAATAAAAGGTTTCAGAAACCTGGCCATTTTTTGTTGGGATTTTCTACTCGTATAATTTTAAGCATCTGTGGTGAATGAAATAAGTTGTCAATTACAAATAAAAATCCTCTAATTATCAAGTTTTTTGTTTGTGCTCCCCAGTTTTCAAAACCCTACACAGCTCACACAATGTTTACCACAACATGCGCAAGGCAGCCATTCCACAGCGCACACACAACGACAACACACAGCCGGCACAGCGACAACACAGCAATGTTTCAGCTGGCAAGCTTTGTTGTGTGTGCGCGCTGTGGAATGGCTGCCTTGCGCATGTTGTGGTTAACATTGTGTGAGCTGTGTAGGGTTTTGAAAACTGGGGAGCACAAACAAAATACTTGATAATTAGAGGATTTTTATTTGTAATTGACAACTTATTTCATTCACCACAGATGCTTAAAATTATACGAGTAGAAAATCCTAACAAAAAATGGCCAGGTTTTTGAAACCTTTTATTTTTTTATTCAACAATGCGGACGTTTCAACAGCTATTGTGCATTGCGGTTTTCGGCACACTGTTGGAGGTTGCTGTCACTCTAGTGTCAAACTTTGAAACAGCCTATTTGTGTCACAGCAGCGTTTAAAATTTTTTCGGTTTTTTTCACGAGGGGCAAACTTCAACGTGGCCGTGAAACATCAGGAAGCAACCAATCGGCTCACCAGATTAGGGTCGAGTAACACGATGTCCAAACTTTGTTTATATAAACTACCCCCCAAGATCAAGCGCGGTCGAAGGGTTGTTAACCAGCAGCTTTAAAAAAAGGAAAAATTTGGAAAGAAACTTTTTTACATATGCGGAGACTAACTGTTGTTGTTTCCATCACCATGTCGACGTGAGAATAGCTGTTTGCTGCGAAGTGCGGACGGCAGCGGAAACTTGTGCGATTTGGGCGCACGGTCCTGAACCGGAAAAACGCAAATTGGCGGCAACAAATAAAATGAGGAAGATTATTTTACTCTCCGTTCGATCACACATTGTCATGGCGAGCATGAGCACTGGCAAAAACTTTTTTCGGGCTCTATGATTTTCCAAAACAAACTGGCGGAAAAATTACGGGTTATTTATGTTTCCGACAAAAACAAATATAACACAAACATTTATGGGGGTTTTGCATAACATGATCGAAAACTTTCTTGCAAAAGGTCAACACAACGCTTTTTCGGCCGAAACACACACCAGCCGCTCGCTCACTGAGCAATGAGCAAGCCAAAAACTGCCATTTCGGGAGAGCAGTTGCTTTCGAAAATACAAATTACATTGATGATCCAGGGGTGCTACAATTATTGCCCGCCGGAAATAATGAACAGAAACCACAAGTACAATCACCAAACGAAACGCACTCGAGTGGTGGCAGGAGGTGACCGTCGATGGAATTCTCTCGACCGACCTCCGCCTCTCATTGTTGTCCACCGACTTGTTGTCGTTGTTCGGTTGTTGCTGTCGCCGTCGAAATATTGGTGCTACAAAAATACAAGTGAGGAAAGGCTATTTACGGCGTATTTATATTTTCGAAAAAAACGGTTTTTTTCGAAACAAAAACGTTTTTTTTTTCAAATAAATTACCTTGCCAGTATTTAACGAATTCCGAAGTCAAAAACACCCACTTTTGAGCAATGTTTGCTTTGCTTATAGTTTGTTAAACCCCACCTGCGTGTTTCAGGCACGAAAAA
This sequence comes from Rhynchonema sp. JSB1_4, assembly GCA_030248065.1. NCBI lineage: Eukaryota > Metazoa > Nematoda > Chromadorea > Monhysterida > Xyalidae > Rhynchonema > Rhynchonema sp. JSB1_4. The sequence continues at coordinate 6,447 of JASAMV010003770.1, forward strand.
ATGGTCGCTTTGAGCTGTTTTATGCCCTTTTAACACGATTTTGTAACATATGTTCGAACCCTCAAGAAAATTCTTCGCCATTTTCAGACCAAAAACACATTTTCTCGGAAAAAAATAAATTACCGGTATTTTTCCTCGTCATTTATTTTCGAAAGTTTCCGGGCTCTGAAAAAAGGTTTTTTTTTCGTATTTTTGCAGGAAAAAAAGGTTTTTTTTTTCAGTTAGTCACTATATGTGTGGCTCCCTCTCGGCAGTGTAGTTCCTGGTCCGGAGGGGGAGATAGCGGACCCCCCGTTTTTTCGGAGGGGGAGATAGTGTATTATACCCCCGACGGGGGAAGGGGGGAAGGCCCAAATTCGGGAAAAAGTCACTTTTTGTGGTAGAAAATTTGACCTATTTTTGCCCCTTTGTGGAAAAAATTCTTCAAAAAGGGTATTTTGGCGACTTTTGAGAACATTGACCTGAAAATCACACATTTTGGCCTAAAAATGCCCCTATTAGGCCTAAAAATGGCCATTTTAGGCAAAAATTGGGGAGATAGTGTACCCGGAGGGGAAGATAGGGGGATAGTGTACCACCCGAGGGGGAGATAGCGTACCCGAGGGGGGACCCCCTCCCCCCAGGAACTACACTGCCTCTCGGAATATCGTTCGACGAAAACAGCACCTAATTTTGAACGATCTAGCCCAACATATACTGTCATAAAGAACCGTTCTTTATTTTTCGTGGAAAAAAAACCGTTTTTTTTCCGAAAAAAAACCGTTTTTTTTCCAAATACTTTTCCAGTACTTAAGAACGTAATTTCGAAAAATATAACAATTTCAGTGCAAAATTTGTTCGAAGTGACGAGAGTGCTCTTGAAGAGTGTTGAAGTCAGTCGAAAACACTTGGTTCACACGCTTTTTGGCCCATTTTGGGCCGATTAATTTTTGTGCTCGAGCCAATTTTTCACTGAAATCGAAAAACTCATCAGTTTTGCATTACAATTTTTTGGAAAAATTGGAATAAAGTACCGATATTTTTCCGATCAAAAACCGAAAAGGTACCCACGGAAAAATAAATGGAAAAGTATTCGGGTCTCGGAAAAAACGGTTTTTTTTCGGTTTTTTTTCCGGAAAAAAAACCGGTTTTTTTTCCGCCTGCCAGTATAGCCCAACAACACAAAAAAATTTTTGAAAATGAAAAATAGGGGTGAGGTGATCCTGGATGTGGATAGTAGGATGGTGGTGAAACGCAGAATTTGGACCATGGTAGAAGAGGAGGGCAGCGTAGTTCCTGGCCCCCAAACCGGATTCCCCCCCACCAAAATACCAGGTACACTACCCCCTACCCGCCCCGCAAAAGTAGCCACAGCACTGGCCCCCCGTAATGGAGCCCCCCAAAATGGGGTCAGTCAGTTAATAGAGCACCTCCCCATGTCCACCCTCACAGCACCTCCCTTGTGTTATGTTTTTACGGTAATACCTGTTGCTGTTGGAAACACTTCTCACGATCTGCGTTGACGTCGACGCTTCCCTGTCCACCAAACGCCATCGCCGTGTAAAAATATCAATGAATTTTTTAAATTTGAGATTGGGCAAAAATTGGGCAAAAAAAGAGATTGGGCATCGCCCTTGTGGACCAATTCTCTTTTCTTTTCAACCAAATTCTCCACACCGGAGTTATTCCCGATGACTGTTCCTATCCTTATTCCTGATCCACCCTGTAATTTCAAATCTTATTTCTGCGTTTTTTGGAAAATGTGCCTCCTATCTTTTGCATGGTGGGTACCATGGGTAGCGTGGGACCCCAGGTCGATATGGCCTTCTGTGTGGATGCGACAACCTGACTACTAAATCGTCCACTTAGTGTCTTTTAACCGTGCCCTCAAAGCATATACATCTTGGCATATGTATAGGCAATCCGCCAGCTCATGGCATTCGCACACACAGGCTGCATGCTGCATTACTGCCGTCAATGAATGCATCTATTCTCTGCAGTTATCCGTTGAAACATCCACAAATTTTGCAACAGTGCAGAAAAGTGTTATGTCAAGCAGCAAAATGTGAACCGGATAAATTAAAAAGCGGTCATCAAAGTATGACCCTCGCTCAAAGTATACATTTTGTTTAGAAACATGGCGTGTGCTGCTGTATGCGCTGTGTGTATAAAAAGTGCCATGAGCCGATGGATTGCCCATACATAAGTGGCTAATTCTAGTGTAGTCCACGCACATGCGCATACGGAACACTGGTGGTTTTGAACGCAAAATAGTCTCCTCGTGCCAGATGCGCGATTTTATGCACCATAGACATTACGTGAGACATAGACATTTCTCACCCAATTCCGCTTGTGCACTTTTTTATTGAGCAGTTAGACTAGTTATTGTGATTCTAACTCAATTTAAACGGAGACAGCAAAGCATGCATTTTTGGGATTAATCGATATCTGCCGAATTTCCAAGAAAATCAAAGCATGAAATGAATTAGTATAACAACAAACACATTACGAGTATACATGGGAAATGGAATTTGTGGCCAAACGTAGAAAATTATACTGTATGTTTGGCACGTGAAGTGACAGTTGCGGATGGGTTCATGCATCATCCAAAACAATGGACAGCTTGCCAGGCAAACAAACAAGCACAAAATGAATGTGCAAAGAAAGCAAGCACCGCGCTTTTTTGAAGTTTTTCAATCATGCACATGCTGGTTGCAACGTACCCCGGCATTGTGTGTGTGTGATGTTTCACTTGTCGTTGAATGTCGCTCGAAGACATTTGGGAACAAGAAGGGGCATAAACCAAGAACCGGGGGAACCGTTTCCGCGGTTGAACCGCGTCTCCATCCCGTTTCCAAGTCACACCCCTCCTCGCCCCTCTGTTGCACGTCCCAGTGACGAAGGGGGTCGCCAGAGGCCTGTAACAGAGGACAGAAATTTGGCATGCGAAATGTGCATTTAAAATGATACTACAAACAACTGAAAAATAATTCGATCATTTAATCTTATACAAAAAGTAAAGTTTTTGAAAAACCGCTCACCGGTACTTTTTCAAAGTTACGCTCCCGGTTTTCGGTTTGAGCACTCAAGAGTGAACCACGTCGAACTGTAGCGTAGCGTAAAACTGCAACCATAATTTGTGTATAGCGGATTAAACAAAACCGATGAAGGACAACCAATCGAGGGTTTACAAACCAAAAACTGAAACATCACAGCTGTCCAATGTGGCTGTTGGAGACGCCGACGACCAATCTAAAAATATTTTGGCCGATATTTCGTGCAGTTGACGAGAGGGCATGGTCAAATTGTACTAAATCGTGTGATTGATAAATTCATGTTCAGTTCTCAAAGCTCTTGGAAACTCAACGTTGAAAATGTGCCCGAGACCCAGTTACTCACACAACGCACCATTCGTTCATTGCACGTCACCAGTGCGTTGAATCGTGCCGACGCAATCCGTAACTCGGAGGAATGAGGAGAGAAAATTAGTGTGATGGGAGCAGATAAAGTCGCGTGATGAGATGCGTTTTTTAGCGCAGCCACGGCCACGAACCCCAGGTTACGGTAGCACACATGGCTTCAAAATCGTGAGATACATAAGTGGTTCGAAAATGAGTGTGACGAGAACACATAAAGTCGCGTGATGAGATGCGTTTTCAGCGCAGCCACGGCCACGAACCCCAGGTTACGGTGGCACACATGGCTTCAAAATCGTGAGATACATAAGTGGTTCGAAAATGAGCGTGACGAGAACACATAAAGTCGCGTGATGAGATGCGTTTTCAGCGCAGCCACGGCCACGAACCCCAGGTTACGGTGGCACACATGGCTTCAAAATCGTGAGATACATAAGTGGTTCGAAAATGAGTGTGACGAGAACACATAAAGTCGCGTGATGAGATGCGTTTTCAGCGCAGCCACGGCCACGAACCCCAGGTTACGGTAGCACACATGGCTTCAAAATCGTGAGATACATAAGTGGTTCGAAAATGAGTGTGACGAGAACACATAAAGTCGCGTGATGAGATGCGTTTTCAGCGCAGCCACGGCCACGAACCCCAGGTTACGGTGGCACACATGGCTTCAAAATCCTGAGATACATAAGTGGTTCGAAAATGAGTGTGACGAGAACACATAAAGTCGCGTGATGAGATGCGTTTTTAGCGCAGCCACGGCCACGAACCCCAGGTTACGGTAGCACACATGGCTTCAAAATCGTGAGATACATAAGTGGTTCGAAAATGAGTGTGACGGGAACAGATAAAGTCGCGTGATGAGATGCGTTTTTAGGGCAGCCACGGCCACGAACCCCAGGTTACGGTAGCACACATGGCTTCAAAATCGTGAGATACATAAGTGGTTCGAAAATCAGTGTGACGGGAACAAATAAAGTCGCGTGATCAGATGCGTTTTCAGCGCAGCCACGGCCACGAACCCCAGGTTACGGTGGCACACATGGCTTCAAAATCGTGAGATACATAAGTGGTTCGAAAATGAGTGTGACGGGAACAGATAAAGTCGCGTGATGAGATGCGTTTTCAGCGCAGCCACGGCCACGAACCCCAGGTTACGGTGGCACACATGGCTTCAAAATCGTGAGATACATAAGTGGTTCGAAAATGACTGTGACGGGAGCAGATAAAGTCGCGTGATGAGATGCGTTTTCAGCGCAGCCACGGCCACGAACCCCAGGTTACGGTGGCACACATGGCTTCAAAATCGTGAGATACATAAGTGGTTCGAAAATGAGTGTGACGGGAACAGATAAAGTCGCGTGATGAGATGCGTTTTTAGCGCAGCCACGACCACGAACCCCAGGTTACGGTAGCACACATGGCTTCAAAATCGTGAGATACATAAGTGGTTCGAAAATGAGTGTGACGGGAACAGGTAAAGTCGCGTGATGAGATGCGTTTTTAGCGCAGCCACGGCCACGAACCCCAGGTTACGGTAGCACACATGGCTTCAAAATTGTGAGATACATACATAAGTGGTTCGAAAATGAGTGTGACGGGAACAGATAAAGTCGCGTGATGAGATGCGTTTTTAGCGCAGCCACGGCCACGAACCCCAGGTTACGGTAGCACACATGGCTTCAAAATCGTGAGATACATACAGTAAGTGGTTCGAAAATGAGTGTGACGAGAACACATAAAGTCGCGTGATGAGATGCGTTTTTAGCGCAGCCACGGCCACGAACCCCAGGTTACGGTAGCACACATGGCTTCATAATCGTGAGATACATAAGTGGTTCGAAAATGAGTGTGACGGGAACAGATAAAGTCGCGTGATGAGATGCGTTTTTAGGGCAGCCACGGCCACGAACCCCAGGTTACGGTAGCACACATGGCTTCAAAATCGTGAGATACATACGTAAGTGGTTCGAAAATCAGTGTGACGGGAACAAATAAAGTCGCGTGATGAGATGCGTTTTCAGCGCAGCCACGGCCACGAACCCCAGGTTACGGTGGCACACATGGCTTCAAAATTGTGAGATACATACATAAGTGGTTCGAAAATGAGTGTGACGGGAACAGATAAAGTCGCGTGATGAGATGCGTTTTTAGGGCAGCCACGGCCACGAACCCCAGGTTACGGTAGCACACATGGCTTCAAAATCGTGAGATACATACGTAAGTGGTTAGAAAATCAGTGTGACGGGAACAAATAAAGTCGCGTGATGAGATGCGTTTTCAGCGCAGCCACGGCCACGAACCCCAGGTTACGGTGGCACACATGGCTTCAAAATTGTGAGATACATAAGTGGTTCGAAAATGAGTGTGACGGGAACAGATAAAGTCGCGTGATGAGATGCGTTTTTAGGGCAGCCACGGCCACGAACCCCAGGTTACGGTGGCACACATGGCTTCAAAATTGTGAGATACATAAGTGGTTCGAAAATGAGTGTGACGGGAACAGATAAGGTCGCGTGATGAGATGCGTTTTTAGGGCAGCCACGGCCACGAACCCCAGGTTACGGTGGCACACATGGCTTCAAAATTGTGAGATACATACATAAGTGGTTCGAAAATGAGTGTGACGGGAACAGATAAAGTCGCGTGATGAGATGCGTTTTTAGGGCAGCCACGGCCACGAACCCCAGGTTACGATGGCACACATTGCTTCATAATTGTGAGATACATAAGTGGTTCGAAAATCAGTGTGACGGGAACAAATAAAGTCGCGTGATGAGATGCTTTTTCAGCGCAGCCACGGCCACGAACCCCAGGTTACGGTGGCACACATGGCTTCAAAATTGTGAGATACATACATAAGTGGTTCGAAAATGAGTGTGACGGGAACAGATAAAGTCGCGTGATGAGATGCGTTTTTAGGGCAGCCACGGCCACGAACCCCAGGTTACGGTAGCACACATGGCTTCAAAATCGTGAGATACATACGTAAGTGGTTCGAAAATCAGTGTGACGGGAACAAATTAAGTCGCGTGATGAGATGCGTTTTCAGCGCAGCCACGGCCACGAACCCCAGGTTACGGTGGCACACATGGCTTCAAAATTGTGAGATACATAAGTGGTTCGAAAATGAAGTCGCGTGATGAGATGCGTTTTCAGCGCAGCCACGGCCACGAACCCCAGGTTACGGTAGCACACATGGCTTCAAATTCGTGAGATACATAAGTGGTTCGAAAATGAGTGTGACGAGAACACATAAAGTCGCGTGATGAGATGCGTTTTCAGCGCAGCCACCTAACATCTGAGCAGCGCCTAACAGGCAAGAACACAAGGCCGAAGCTTACCAGTCGCAAAGGACTGTGCAAGCTGTAGCCAGCCTACCCTAATGAATGAACAATGTGTGAGCGCAGTGCATCTAACATCTGAGCAGCGCCTAACACGCAAGAACACAAGGCCGAAGCTTACCAGTCGCAAAGGACTATGCAAGCCGTAGCCAGCCTACCCCAATGAATGAACAATGTGTGAGCGCAGTGCATCTAACATCTGAGCAGCGCCTAACAGGCAAGAACACAAGGCCGAAGCTTACCAGTCGCAAAGGACTGTGCAAGCTGTAGCCAGCCTACCCTAATGAATGAACAATGTGTGAGCGCAGTGCATCTAACATCTGAGCAGCGCCTAACACGCAAGAACACAAGGCCGAAGCTTACCAGTCGCAAAGGACTATGCAAGCCGTAGCCAGCCTACCCTAATGAATGAACAATGTGTGAGCGCAGTGCATCTAACATCTGAGCAGCGCCTAACACGCAAGAACACAAGGCCGAAGCTTACCAGTCGCAAAGGACTGTGCAAGCTGTAGCCAGCCTACCCTAATGAATGAACAATGTGTGAGCGCAGTGCATCTAACATCTGAGCAGCGCCTAACACGCAAGAACACAAGGCCGAAGCTTACCAGTCGCAAAGGACTATGCAAGCCGTAGCCAGCCTACCCTAATGAATGAACAATGTGTGAGCGCAGTGCATCTAACATCTGAGCAGCGCCTAACACGCAAGAACACAAGGCCGAAGCTTACCAGTCGCAAAGGACTATGCAAGCCGTAGCCAGCCTACCCTAATGAATGAACAATGTGTGAGCGCAGTGCATCTAACATCTGAGCAGCGCCTAACACGCAAGAACACAAGGCCGAAGCTTACCAGTCGCAAAGGACTGTGCAAGCTGTAGCCAGCCTACCCTAATGAATGAACAATGTGTGAGCGCAGTGCATCTAACATCTGAGCAGCGCCTAACACGCAAGAACACAAGGCCGAAGCTTACCAGTCGCAAAGGACTATGCAAGCCGTAGCCAGCCTACCCTAATGAATGAACAATGTGTGAGCGCAGTGCATCTAACATCTGAGCAGCGCCTAACACGCAAGAACACAAGGCCGAAGCTTACCAGTCGCAAAGGACTGTGCAAGCTGTAGCCAGCCTACCCTAATGAATGAACAATGTGTGAGCGCAGTGCATCTAACATCTGAGCAGCGCCTAACACGCAAGAACACAAGGCCGAAGCTTACCAGTCGCAAAGGACTATGCAAGCCGTAGCCAGCCTACCCTAATGAATGAACAATGTGTGAGCGCAGTGCATCTAACATCTGAGCAGCGCCTAACACGCAAGAACACAAGGCCGAAGCTTACCAGTCGCAAAGGACTGTGCAAGCTGTAGCCAGCCTACCCTAATGAATGAACAATGTGTGAGCGCAGTGCATCTAACATCTGAGCAGCGCCTAACACGCAAGAACACAAGGCCGAAGCTTACCAGTCGCAAAGGACTATGCAAGCCGTAGCCAGCCTACCCTAATGAATGAACAATGTGTGAGCGCAGTGCATCTAACATCTGAGCAGCGCCTAACACGCAAGAACACAAGGCCGAAGCTTACCAGTCGCAAAGGACTGTGCAAGCTGTAGCCAGCCTACCCTAATGAATGAACAATGTGTGAGCGCAGTGCATCTAACATCTGAGCAGCGCCTAACACGCAAGAACACAAGGCCGAAGCTTACCAGTCGCAAAGGACTATGCAAGCCGTAGCCAGCCTACCCTAATGAATGAACAATGTGTGAGCGCAGTGCATCTAACATCTGAGCAGCGCCTAACACGCAAGAACACAAGGCCGAAGCTTACCAGTCGCAAAGGACTATGCAAGCCGTAGCCAGCCTACCCTAATGAATGAACAATGTGTGAGCGCAGTGCATCTAACATCTGAGCAGCGCCTAACACGCAAGAACACAAGGCCGAAGCTTACCAGTCGCAAAGGACTGTGCAAGCTGTAGCCAGCCTACCCTAATGAATGAACAATGTGTGAGCGCAGTGCATCTAACATCTGAGCAGCGCCTAACACGCAAGAACACAAGGCCGAAGCTTACCAGTCGCAAAGGACTATGCAAGCCGTAGCCAGCCTACCCTAATGAATGAACAATGTGTGAGCGCAGTGCATCTAACATCTGAGCAGCGCCTAACACGCAAGAACACAAGGCCGAAGCTTACCAGTCGCAAAGGACTGTGCAAGCTGTAGCCAGCCTACCCTAATGAATGAACAATGTGTGAGCGCAGTGCATCTAACATCTGAGCAGCGCCTAACACGCAAGAACACAAGGCCGAAGCTTACCAGTCGCAAAGGACTATGCAAGCCGTAGCCAGCCTACCCTAATGAATGAACAATGTGTGAGCGCAGTGCATCTAACATCTGAGCAGCGCCTAACACGCAAGAACACAAGGCCGAAGCTTACCAGTCGCAAAGGACTGTGCAAGCTGTAGCCAGCCTACCCTAATGAATGAACAATGTGTGAGCGCAGTGCATCTAACATCTGAGCAGCGCCTAACACGCAAGAACACAAGGCCGAAGCTTACCAGTCGCAAAGGACTATGCAAGCCGTAGCCAGCCTACCCTAATGAATGAACAATGTGTGAGCGCAGTGCATCTAACATCTGAGCAGCGCCTAACACGCAAGAACACAAGGCCGAAGCTTACCAGTCGCAAAGGACTATGCAAGCCGTAGCCAGCCTACCCTAATGAATGAACAATGTGTGAGCGCAGTGCATCTAACATCTGAGCAGCGCCTAACACGCAAGAACACAAGGCCGAAGCTTACCAGTCGCAAAGGACTATGCAAGCCGTAGCCAGCCTACCCTAATGAATGAACAATGTGTGAGCGCAGTGCATCTAACATCTGAGCAGCGCCTAACACGCAAGAACACAAGGCCGAAGCTTACCAGTCGCAAAGGACTATGCAAGCCGTAGCCAGCCTACCCTAATGAATGAACAATGTGTGAGCGCAGTGCATCTAACATCTGAGCAGCGCCTAACACGCAAGAACACAAGGCCGAAGCTTACCAGTCGCAAAGGACTATGCAAGCCGTAGCCAGCCTACCCTAATGAATGAACAATGTGTGAGCGCAGTGCATCTAACATCTGAGCAGCGCCTAACACGCAAGAACACAAGGCCGAAGCTTACCAGTCGCAAAGGACTGTGCAAGCTGTAGCCAGCCTACCCTAATGAATGAACAATGTGTGAGCGCAGTGCATCTAACATCTGAGCAGCGCCTAACACGCAAGAACACAAGGCCGAAGCTTACCAGTCGCAAAGGACTATGCAAGCCGTAGCCAGCCTACCCTAATGAATGAACAATGTGTGAGCGCAGTGCATCTAACATCTGAGCAGCGCCTAACACGCAAGAACACAAGGCCGAAGCTTACCAGTCGCAAAGGACTGTGCAAGCTGTAGCCAGCCTACCCTAATGAATGAACAATGTGTGAGCGCAGTGCATCTAACATCTGAGCAGCGCCTAACACGCAAGAACACAAGGCCGAAGCTTACCAGTCGCAAAGGACTATGCAAGCCGTAGCCAGCCTACCCTAATGAATGAACAATGTGTGAGCGCAGTGCATCTAACATCTGAGCAGCGCCTAACACGCAAGAACACAAGGCCGAAGCTTACCAGTCGCAAAGGACTGTGCAAGCTGTAGCCAGCCTACCCTAATGAATGAACAATGTGTGAGCGCAGTGCATCTAACATCTGAGCAGCGCCTAACACGCAAGAACACAAGGCCGAAGCTTACCAGTCGCAAAGGACTATGCAAGCCGTAGCCAGCCTACCCTAATGAATGAACAATGTGTGAGCGCAGTGCATCTAACATCTGAGCAGCGCCTAACACGCAAGAACACAAGGCCGAAGCTTACCAGTCGCAAAGGACTATGCAAGCCGTAGCCAGCCTACCCTAATGAATGAACAATGTGTGAGCGCAGTGCATCTAACATCTGAGCAGCGCCTAACACGCAAGAACACAAGGCCGAAGCTTACCAGTCGCAAAGGACTGTGCAAGCCGTAGCCAGCCTACCCTAATGAATGAACAATGTGTGAGCGCAGTGCATCTAACATCTGAGCAGCGCCTAACACGCAAGAACACAAGGCCGAAGCTTACCAGTCGCAAAGGACTATGCAAGCCGTAGCCAGCCTACCCTAATGAATGAACAATGTGTGAGCGCAGTGCATCTAACATCTGAGCAGCGCCTAACACGCAAGAACACAAGGCCGAAGCTTACCAGTCGCAAAGGACTATGCAAGCCGTAGCCAGCCTACCCTAATGAATGAACAATGTGTGAGCGCAGTGCATCTAACATCTGAGCAGCGCCTAACACGCAAGAACACAAGGCCGAAGCTTACCAGTCGCAAAGGACTATGCAAGCCGTAGCCAGCCTACCCTAATGAATGAACAATGTGTGAGCGCAGTGCATCTAACATCTGAGCAGCGCCTAACACGCAAGAACACAAGGCCGAAGCTTACCAGTCGCAAAGGACTATGCAAGCCGTAGCCAGCCTACCCTAATGAATGAACAATGTGTGAGCGCAGTGCATCTAACATCTGAGCAGCGCCTAACACGCAAGAACACAAGGCCGAAGCTTACCAGTCGCAAAGGACTATGCAAGCCGTAGCCAGCCTACCCTAATGAATGAACAATGTGTGAGCGCAGTGCATCTAACATCTGAGCAGCGCCTAACACGCAAGAACACAAGGCCGAAGCTTACCAGTCGCAAAGGACTATGCAAGCCGTAGCCAGCCTACCCTAATGAATGAACAATGTGTGAGCGCAGTGCATCTAACATCTGAGCAGCGCCTAACACGCAAGAACACAAGGCCGAAGCTTACCAGTCGCAAAGGACTATGCAAGCCGTAGCCAGCCTACCCTAATGAATGAACAATGTGTGAGCGCAGTGCATCTAACATCTGAGCAGCGCCTAACACGCAAGAACACAAGGCCGAAGCTTACCAGTCGCAAAGGACTATGCAAGCCGTAGCCAGCCTACCCTAATGAATGAACAATGTGTGAGCGCAGTGCATCTAACATCTGAGCAGCGCCTAACACGCAAGAACACAAGGCCGAAGCTTACCAGTCGCAAAGGACTATGCAAGCCGTAGCCAGCCTACCCTAATGAATGAACAATGTGTGAGCGCAGTGCATCTAACATCTGAGCAGCTCCTAACACGCAAGAACACAAGGCCGAAGCTTACCAGTCGCAAAGGACTATGCAAGCCGTAGCCAGCCTACCCTAATGAATGAACAATGTGTGAGCGCAGTGCATCTAACATCTGAGCAGCGCCTAACACGCAAGAACACAAGGCCGAAGCTTACCAGTCGCAAAGGACTATGCAAGCCGTAGCCAGCCTACCCTAATGAATGAACAATGTGTGAGCGCAGTGCATCTAACATCTGAGCAGCGCCTAACACGCAAGAACACAAGGCCGAAGCTTACCAGTCGCAAAGGACTGTGCAAGCCGTAGCCAGCCTACCCTAATGAATGAACAATGTGTGAGCGCAGTGCATCTAACATCTGAGCAGCGCCTAACACGCAAGAACACAAGGCCGAAGCTTACCAGTCGCAAAGGACTGTGCAAGCCGTAGCCAGCCTACCCTAATGAATGAACAATGTGTGAGCGCAGTGCATCTAACATCTGAGCAGCGCCTAACACGCAAGAACACAAGGCCGAAGCTTACCAGTCGCAAAGGACTATGCAAGCCGTAGCCAGCCTACCCTAATGAATGAACAATGTGTGAGCGCAGTGCATCTAACATCTGAGCAGCTCCTAACACGCAAGAACACAAGGCCGAAGCTTACCAGTCGCAAAGGACTATGCAAGCCGTAGCCAGCCTACCCTAATGAATGAACAATGTGTGAGCGCAGTGCATCTAACATCTGAGCAGCTCCTAACACGCAAGAACACAAGGCCGAAGCTTACCAGTCGCAAAGGACTGTGCAAGCCGTAGCCAGCCTACCCTAATGAATGAACAATGTGTGAGCGCAGTGCATCTAACATCTAAGCAGCTCCTAACGCGCAAGAACACAAGGCCGAAGCTTACCAGTCGCAAAGGACTGTGCAAGCCGTAGCCAGCCTACCCTAATGAATGAACAATGTGTGAGCGCAGTGCATCTAACATCTAAGCAGCTCCTAACACGCAAGAACACAAGGCCGAAGCTTACCAGTCGCAAAGGACTGTGCAAGCCGTAGCCAGCCTACCCTAATGAATGAACAATGTGTGAGCGCAGTGCATCTAACATCTAAGCAGCTCCTAACACGCAAGAACACAAGGCCGAAGCTTACCAGTCGCAAAGGACTGTGCAAGCCGTAGCCAGCCTACCCTAATGCAT